>JAOWBP010051898.1:0-14301 GCA_028571105.1 Tragopan temminckii | reverse complement strand
GCTGGAGCTGCACATACCAGTTGTGCTCAGCCTTCTGTGTGCAGGTGAGGAAGGCAGTGTAAATCTTCCCATGTCTATGGGTGCTAGCCTCAGCAGTGCCTCTGGCAGGTCCTCGGAATGCAGCACATCCAAATGCTTCGTTGTCTTACCCTACGGTTGCTTTCAACCTCTAACCAAGTTCCAGGCAGGAGCTCAGCCCTTGGCTTCTAGCCCCCAAAGCTGGGTTTTTATTCAAGCACATTTTTGCTCTGCTCTGAACCCCACTCACAGACAGACAGCATCCGCAGCCAGGAAACGTTGTGGCAGGAGACACCAATACAGCTGGTGGTGCTGGGAGAGCCGGTGTGCTCTGGGACATCTCAGCAGCGCTGGGCCATTTCCTCTTCAGGACACAAGAAATCATCATTGAGCTGCACTGACAGATTTTGATTTTCATATACTGGGAGAAAATGGTCAATTCTTAATAAGGTAATTGAAGTTCCTCTTTAATAAACCAGCACAAAAGCATTTTATGGCTTCTGGCTAGTATCCAGCGTAACTGAAGTTCAGATCAAGGGATCGGCAAAGAAACATCCACTGCATCTAATGTTTATTGACCAGACTTTAAAAGCAGCAGGCTGCGGCAGGAGCTCTCTGGAGAGCTGAGAGCTCTGCTTCTCCTCCAGCGGGGGATGTCTGTGCTTTGGCTCACGCTGCTGTGCCGCACGCAGCGAGCGCCTTGCAGCATCCCGTCTCCCCACGGAGAGATCCCAGCTTCCCCTTTTTTCCGCCATCCGCTTCCATCCGTTATTGCAGCAGCGGCTGAAAGCTCAGTATGAGGCAGCCTGCCTTAGATCGGGCAGTAAGGCTTGGCTTATCACCACCAAAACACGACGCTCCGCTCTGTTAGGCTGTCGCACTAATTAATATATCCGAGGGGCTGTGGGGAGCGCGCACTGATGTAGTGCGAGTGTGGTGGAGAGAGGCTGGGTGGAAGTGTGCTGCTGGAGTGTGTTGCTTTATTTAACTCCGGATTTCTTTGCCTCCCTAGAGCGGCAGCTTTCTGCCTGAGCATCTCTAACGCTCTCTCCATCACAGCCCCAGGCATCACAACAACTTTGATTTCTTAAAGACAGATGCAACTATATTTGTACTGAATTATTTTTACCCATAAATAATCACAGATGTGAATACAACACAAGAAAAGAGAATGTCTTAACAAAACCAACCCCCGCGCTCAGCCCTGACACTGCGAGCTGCTTGGGAATAATCTAGAGTTTTCAGGTCAAACTGAAGGCTGTGAAATAAAATCCTTGAGGCTCTCATTCTCCATTTTCTAGCACATCTGGGTGGAAAAAAAAGAACAGTTGTCTTTTCCTGCTGTAATTTCTGCTGAAGAACAGATTTTTCCAGTTTGTGCTACCTGCTTTTATCTTCCTTTGGCACTGCTTTAATCCTTTGTGCCCTCCTCTCTCACTGCAGCAGCTGAAACCCATCTGGCCTGTCTTATTTCTCCTCTTCTCTACTGCATCCATCCTTCCCGTCCTCCAGAACTGCATCTCACGCTGGGTTCCCATTGCTTTCCTAAGATGAACGCTGTTCTGGTTTTCTCCTCCACTCTCAGTGGTGCTTCCGCTACACCATTTCCAGCACCGTATGTTTCTCCCTCTTGCATCTGCCTCTTCCTTCCCACAGTTGACTTCTTTTCTTGTCTTCCTTTCAGTAAAACAAGCAGCCAGTTGGTATTCCCACCCGGGATGAAGAGTGCTAGGCACCACTCTTGGGTACGGTTTTGAATTCCCATTGCTAACAGCCATTCTTCTCCGGTTACCCAAAAGGGAGCTCAGCAGACAAGTTTTCAGCTGCCAGCTTAGGAAACATCCTCGGGAGTATTCTCTATTTCTGTCGATAGCTCTTCCTCTGCCACCATCACATACTGAGATCATATATCTTAGTATTTTTCCATAAGACAAATCAGCCAGAATTTTGTGACCTTCAAAAAGCAATCATTAATCATCTCAAGTCTCCAAGAAGCAGCACAAGTGCAGCAGCAAACCAACAAGAGCTGGTTTTGGAGTCCTGCAACTCAGTACAGCACCAGAGCAAAGCAGCACACTATCTGCATATATATCAAAGGATATGACGGGGATGGCTGTTAGTGAGGATGTTCTGGATACAGTGGGACCTGATCATAACACAAATGGTAAGGGATAAAGGATGGAGACTGTACTGGTTTGGGCTGAGATTGAGCTAATTTTCATCATGTCTTATATGGTGCCACATTTTGTATTTGTGATCACAACAATGCTGATAACACACCAGTGTTTTAGTTGTTGCTGAGCAGTGCCCACACAGCATCAAGACCTTCTCTGTTTTACGTGCTGTGCTGCCAGCAAGGAGTCCAGAGATGCACGAGGAGAGGACACAGCCTAGGGAGCTGACCAAAGGGATGCTCCATACCACGTGACTTTGTACTAAACCCCTTAACAGCAATGAAAGCTGGGGGAAAGGAGGAGCCACTTGGAGGGGACGTTCAGAGCAGTGGTGTTTGTCTTCCCAAGTGATCGTTACATATGGTGAGCTCTGCTCTACTGAAAATGGCTGAACATTTGCCTGCCAAAGAGAAGTAGTGAATTTATTCCTTATTTTGCTTTGCTTGCACACAGAGCTTTTGCTTTACCTATTAAAATGACTGTATCTCAAACCCACGAGTTTTCTTGCTTTTACCTTTCCAGTTCTGTTCCCCATCCCACTGTCAGTAGGTGAGCAAGCAGCTGTTTCATCTTTGGCTGCCTATTGGGGTTAACCCGCACCATAGCTACGAGGAATGTCTCAAGGAAATTTGCACGTTTGCATGCACCAGGACACATGCAAAGATTCACCTCACTGGCTGGATTACAATTTGCATTTATTCTGTTAAAATGCAAATGCAACTTTGGGCCAACTGAGGTCATACCTGTAATTCCAATTCTTAAAATAACCCAGATGTGTGATTGAGTTCTGTTGGCCACTTGACACATTATAACAGCAGGGGTCCACCAGGTCATACCAACAGATGAGGCCAGCAGGATTTACCTGGAGTCTGCAACAGCAGCAACTAAGCCCATTCCTCTTGGCTGGGGTTTCAGGGAGTACTGCCTGGTCTGGCCAGCATTTTACCAGGGAGATGAAGGCAGGTGGCACAAGATGCAGGGACATCCCTACAGGAACTGTCACCTCTTCCCCACCTCCATTCCTCTCTCCATAGACCACGGCTCCTGCTTTCCACTCATGGGCTCTGCCCCAAATTTGCAGGACACCCACAGCTCCACAGCTCCTCGCCTGAGGTTTGGCAGAGGCCTGCCCACGGTGCTCCGGTTGCAGCATTCAGCCACTTTCCAGCACTCGCTTTCTGCTTCACCATCTGCTTCTAGATATATTCTGCTACCACATTACTTTGCAGGGACTGATGATGCACAGAAATAAGCAGGTTTAACACTCACCATTATGCTGTATTTCTGCAAAGATAAATACTACATGTGGCACTTCCTTTGGTGAGCTTAAGTACTCTGACCTTTACGACTCCACAGAGTTGGGAAGCAGGGAAAGGAAAGCGTGAAGAGTGATAAAATCTCTCACTGCTGCGCATGCCAGTGTTATGTCCCCTGCGTGCTAGGCAGCTTCTCTCTTCTGTTCTGGGTATGGCCATGCACTGCAGACGTGTTGGATGCATCAGGCTCTGAGGCCAAATCTCATGGGGCTCTAACCCTGAGGTTCAGAGGGCTGCGGATAATTCGATATGGCAGGAGTTAGGTGACCACAGTCTCCTCCACTCAAGGAAGCTCAGTATGCTCTCCTTGGAAAGGGTGGTGGATCCCCAAGGTCCTTGGTCCTCAGGAAATGGCAGTGCTTGCAATGGAAAATATACACCATGTGCCTTTATCAGAGTGCTGATCTCTATATTCCACACTAACACACTTTCCTGTATGTGATATAAAGACAATTTTATCACACACAGATGGAGCCGTATCTCTGCAATTACCATCCACATGCCTGATCTTCACCTGCTTTTAGCAAAGGTGTGATTCAAAGGACAATGAAAGTAAGAAGCATCTTTCTAAACTGTCTGGGTTAGATCAGGCTGTTTGCCCAGCTACACATCATAAAAAGCTTTAAAAAACACACCTCTGAAGATCAGCTGTAAACTGTAATATAATACAAAAAGTACATTTACATATATGTATGTAAGCTTTATATATATGTAAACTATGTCTACACACGTAGATGTGTTAAAGGCTTTGCTAGGGTTGACTGGTTCCTACAGACTGAGCTATTTGAATTCTCGAGATAAGACGTAGGCACCTAATTTTATTCACTGCACTGGGGACATTAAGCTAAGATATTTATATGAAAAAACTCATATTTTTCAATAGTTGGAACTCTTAAGGCCTTAATCAGGTTAGAGGGATTTAGAAGCTAGATTGCGATCTGCATCGCATGGGAAATAGAATCACTTTTTTCTAATTCTATAAACTGATGATTTGAAGAGGAAGGAAAATCTCACCATTTCAGTAGGCTTCTGTTCTCCACATCTACACAAGACATGCTCCAGCAGCCGGGTGCCATCCTTCTGGTTTCCTGCATGTCTGTGGCATTTCAAGGCTGTACTGCAGAAAGCAGATGTATTTCTATGGTAATCATTTTAACA
This sequence comes from Tragopan temminckii, assembly GCA_028571105.1. NCBI lineage: Eukaryota > Metazoa > Chordata > Aves > Galliformes > Phasianidae > Tragopan > Tragopan temminckii. The sequence continues at coordinate 9,635 of JAOWBP010051898.1, read as the reverse complement.
CCTTTGACATTGTTTTGTAACTGCCTTGGATCCTGTTGCGCTTCACAAAGCTGCAGAGGGAGATGAGGGCTGACAAGTCTAAATTTAAGGAGCGGGGCAGACCTGATTCACCTTCTGGCAACGACACTGGGTCCCTGTGTGAGCGGGTACATCGCTGGTGTCTGTGCGATATTTTGGCTTCACACAGGTTGGCCCAGGACTCCTTCCTGCTTCAGCCATGTGTTTCAGGAGAAATTTTCCTGGTGAGAAAGTGGGTGGTACCTGGTCACTGGCAGCACACCCCCATCATATGCTACAGTACTGCAGGCAGGGTTAGGCTTGCATTCCCCTTCACCAGCCCTGCAAGAGGCCAAGGATGGCTGGGGCTAACATAAGATCAACACAGTAGTGCACTGTGTGGGCAGATCAAGTCTAAGCTTGGTGCCTTGTTGCAAAAATGTCTGAGCCAATGCATGCCTCAATGGCAGCATTTGTATTTGACAAATACTCTGTTTAGGAGATCAGCCACTCATATTAGCCACTGGGAGAATATAACTCACTGAGAAGCAGCCCTGCGGAGAAGCACCTGAGGGTTCCAGCAGACAAAAAGCTGGGCATGAGCCAGCCACGTGCTCTTGCAGCCTGGAAGGCCAACAGTATCCTGGGCTGCATCAAAAGTGGGGTGGCCAGGAGGGAAGGAGGGGATTGGCCCCCTCTGCTCTGCTCTTGTGAGGTCCCACCTGGAAGGGTCCTGCCGCATCCGGGCCCCCAGCACAAGAGAAATGTGGAGCTGTTGGAGCAAGTGCACAGGCTATGAAGATGAGGATATGAAGATGATCAAAGAGCCAAAGTACCTCTCCTATGAAGAAAAGTTGAGGAAGTTGGGCTTGTTCAGCCTGGAGAAGTGAAGGCTCCAAGGAGACCTCATTACAGCCCTCCAATAACTGAAGGGGGCTTATAAACAGGAAGGGGACTGACTTCTTACAGAGTCTGATAGTAACAGGACAAGGAGGAAAGGCTTTAAACTAAAATAGGGGAGATTTAGGTTAGATGTCAGAAGGAAATTCTTCACACAGAGGGCGGTGAGCCTGTGGCACTGCTGCTCAGGGACCGTGGGTGCCCCATCCCTGCAGGGCATCCCAGCCCCTCTGGTGAGGGGCAGCTCTGCTCACAGCTGGGGGTTGGCACTGAGTGGGCTTTGAGATCCCTTCTAACCTAAGTCATTCCATGGTAGTCGCTCTTTCTCATGCTACAAGTATTCATCAGGACTTTTGAGAGAGACCAGATTGTTGGTGAGTTGAGGATAACATCTTATTTTGCTTTTAATATTTCTGTACTGTGTGACTTCTGTCACACCCGGTGTCAGTCCTGCTTCTTGCAGACAGTCTTTTTCAAAGCCATTCTCTTGGGCAGGTTATACCTCGCATATCAGAGAGAAAACAAGCAGAAATCCACTGCTGCCTGCATCCCCTGCCCAGCCACCCGCAGCCAATAAAGGCTAAGCCAAGCTAAGGAAATAAATAGCATGCTGGAATACCGAAGATCTCACTCTCCTGAAACAAAGTAAATATCTCCAGTATTTACAGTACCAAAGTTATATTGGAAAATGCTCCCACAGAGACAGTGACTCAACAGGAAGTGTTATTGGGGTTTCAGCTAGCACACGAACTCAAGTCCCAGCTGCAAAGCCCGCTGCCATCTCTTAAGCAGCGGAGGGCAAGGATCACGCAGCCCCCACCTGCATGGATGCTCCAGGGTCTGGAGCATTGCTGAGACCCTGGGATAATAAAAAAATACATAATACTCAACCTCTATTTTAGTCAGTGATATAACTAAGGTCCAGAATATAATTCAGAGACACATGCTTGCTCTTTTTGTTGACCTTGTCTCTCTCCTGCTCATTATATTGCTGGATACTGCAATAGCCTGGAAGCATGGAGCCTCACTGTGAGGCACTGGGATTTCCCCGGGTACACAGCAGCTTTGCTCCAGACATGGGGCAAGGCTCTGGACTTTCTCTTTCCTCACTGCCAGGAAGCCGGGTCTGAACACAGAATCTGGCAGCTGGCAGAATCTCAGGCTGAACAATTCATACTACTGGAAACGGAAGGGAAGACAACATTCTAAATACTGTGAGCATATTTTGCTGCTGCTTCAGCCCCTCCAGTGGCTCAGATCCCCAGCTGTGGAGCTGCAGGCACTTGCCACAGCATCAGGTCAGTATTTCCCAATGTGCTCCTGACTCAGCCTCCGGGCACAGCATGTAGCAGACATGGAGGCTGGTGTGCCCTGCTCTGCAAGCTGCTTTTCCTCGGAAGCTTATCTTCCAAATACGTGATTCCTGAACCTTCTCAAACAATCATGTTTCAGGAGGAAGGTGAGAAAAAGAAAGACCGTATGGGACTGGATTTGCTTCTGGGGAAATGGAAGACAGCATGGAACCAAGATAAATACCCTGAGCAGCAGCATGGAGCATGTGCTTCACACACCACACCCTTTCCGTAACTCATCCTGAGCAAACTGCTCTGAGCATGTGCTACCCTGTCCCAAAACCTGATCCTTCTCTCACAGAAATCCCCTGAGTGCAGTCTCAGCCTTCCTTTCACTCTCTCACTGCTTCCAGCTGCCAGTCCCCCCTCAATCACCCAAAACCCTCCGTTCCCCAGATCTCAGCTGAGCCATCACCACAAGGAGAAGTTGCTTGCTGCTGCTCAAACCATATCTGCACTTCCTGGCTCTTTGCTTTGAAAGCTGCTTGGGGCAGTCTGAACTGCGACCCAGGGGAGTCCTGCACCAAAACCTGGGAGCTGCAGCAGCTCTCAGCTCCTGGCTGTAGCCTGAGTTCCCACCTTGGGAGCAGGGTGCTGGGAGAGTCAGCCCTCCTCCACCCTGCTCTTCCTGGGTGATGCTGGCCAGGGGAGCAGGACTCCAAAGGCACACAGCAAAGAGAGCTCCTGGGGCAGTCACCAGAACAACACTCCCTCCAGCAGAGGCAAAGAAAGGAAGAAAATATATCTATTTTCATTTTTATATAAAGGCAAAACCTTACTAAGTTTAGAGTTCCTTCACTCATTTTGCTTCTCAGACCCATTCCAGTGCTCTCAGTGCATCTTTGGGGATGGGTTGAACCAGATTCCACTCCTTGTTTCCTAGCAGATGAAGTCCAGCTCTCAACACTCATTTTTACAGCTTCTAATCATGCTCCAGCTACAAGCTCAAGCTCATCCCAGATAGGATGGAAATTAGGATCCTTTGATATCCTCCCCATGTTCTACCTTCCTGTCCTGCTCCTCAACGCATCTGGTCAGCAACTCTCTGAGTTACCTACTCACTGAGAAAGTGTTTATGTCTCATTTTGCCACAAAACTCAGCGTAGGTGTTTTCCTATTGCCAGCCACCCCCTCAGACCTCCCAAGGGGATGCTCACATCCCCTGAGCTCAATCTGTGCACCGAGTCCTTTGACGCTAGCGGCAGGCTGAGCACTTATCACCAATAACATGACTTCCTGGGGAGTGGAGAGGGAAAGTAACCCAGACGGCCATATGAATAAACAGCTGAAATGATGAATCAGAAAAGCACAGGCTCATTAAGTACGTCAGGTCTTACGGTAACAAGATCCTTTAAAACAAAAAGGGAACAAAAAGGTCTATGCCTTGCCTTCTTCATTCACAGAAAGAAAAAGTCTGCTAGTGTTGACCAGGGGTAGATTCTGACTGTAGGATGCATCCTAGAAGGGGCAGCTTCCACAGCTTTCAGCCACATGTTGGCCTGCAGCTCTCCAGCCACAGCTGGCTGCCCACCAAGGCTGCAGCAGTGCCTGCAAATGCACTCTCCTCTCCAGGCTGCATGCACAGTGCAGATGGAGATGCTGAGGAGATGGCAGCTGCAGCAAAGACAGAAAGGCTGCACTGCTTGAAATTCATTTCACTTACAAAAACTAGCTTACCCAAACCAGCATGCAGCAGGAAAAAATGCTCATCTCCCTTGCTGTTCTGTAAGCTTAAGAGCTAATGGATATATTTGATTTTTCTTTATTGCTCCCAATCTGAAATTTCACTTTCCAAATTCCAGCCCAGACCAAACTTCCACTGCCAAGTTACAAACCCTGAAATAAGGCACTGAGGAATATGTGACTGCAATAGAAATGATGGCACTGCCTCAACTCAAAAGGGACAGGATTGTGGCTTATAAATATTTCAAGGTGACAGTATATGAGAAGGCTGGGAATTATGAATATTTTTAATAGATAGCAGGAGTGAACATTCACTTACAGGTAGTAAGGAAAGAAAATATTTGTAGGCAGAGGGAAATTCTTGGTGGGAAAGAGGCTGAGAGACTCATTGCTGGTGGCACCTTGGGCCTGTTTCCTGTCACTTGGCAGATGCAAAGGATGCCAGTGGGCAATGAGGCCTGATCCCTTTTAAGGGCCACACCATGACTCAGACCAAACTGAGCTAAGGCATTAAGGGAGAGCTGATCACAACCTGCAAAAGCGCTAGCACAAATACCACCACCTTCCAGCAAAAGGTAACCAACCATTTGCTTTGTCTCCCCCATATAAAATAGCAAAATCCATCTCCAACCACTTCTACAGCAGGAAGAAAATGAAGGCGTCAGGCATTAAAGGTGCATGTCTCTTGCTAATATATGAACTCAAGCAACACCCCAACTAGGCAGTCTGCTGTTTTGTCTGCTGGCTGATGAACACAAAAACAAAGGGACTGGCTATGGAGTGAGGATCATCACTTGATGAGCTCTGCAACGTCTCGCTGTTGATACTGGACACTGTGACCTGTGCAAATATTCTGCAATGTGTTTGCCTTCAGCATACACACATACAAACGCGTGAGCCACACTTACGTTGCGTAAGTTGCGGAGTGCTGGTGCCACCTGGTTTGGTGTTTCTAAAAGGCGGAAATAAAATATTAGAAGAGATCACATTTTCTTTCAGTGCCTTAACAGGTCCCTTGTATTCCTTTACAGCTTTTCTAGCTTACAGTTGCAGTGCAGCAGTCTTCAGCAGCAGCACAACAGCCTCTGGGTCCAGTCCAAACCTATGATTTCCTTCAAAAGATTCCATGGCACTGCTTCATGCTGTCAGGTTATGTCTGCATCCCCATCATCCTGCACACATCCGGGCAGAAGGAAACAGCTGGGGCAGTATATCTAGCTGCCCTCGTCACTGCAAGCAGCTTCGGGACTGCTTCTTTCACTACTACTTCAATGCTTCTCTCTCATTTGAGAGTCGTGGCACACATCGCTCTACTTTGGCTAATTAATTTTTAAAGAAGCTTTGTATATTAATGCAAATTCTATTAGCAATGCCTCTTGGCAGCCTGTGTATTACATGTGATTCCAGTAGCATGACAACACTTGACAGTCGCCACAGTGCTAAATTACATATTATTATTTCATGCCCCTTTTAACGTTTTTAAGACACATCCTTAAAATAAGTCAGAATACTTAGCATGCTTCTACTAACTCACAAAAATACTCCTTCTTAATTTAGCAAAGCGTATGTTCTTATTAGAGCTATAGATGCCAGATAAGACTGGCACACACCATGTGTGGTGTGAAATGGCGTAGTTGCGTTGCCTTCAGTGGGACTGCAGAGACTGATATCAACAGTGACTGACGTGCTATTTCTTTGTGACTGAAACTTGATATTCCAAGCTGGATGATGATCACCAGGGGTTAACCACAACATCTAATAGCAAGCCCATTTATGCTACAAGCTATTTTCGTGATTCAAGTTCATAAATCTCTGCTCGTGTGCCAACCACTAAAAAGGGTCAAAGGGAGATGCTGCAAAAGTAGAAACCACCAAGCGGGAGAGTTTATAGCACAAAGATTAGTGGCAGCACCGACTGCACTGAATTCCTTTGTTTCATATTAAACAAGAACAATCTGCTAACAAGTTGTATTCCACAGCAAACAAATTGTGCTGACTGCTCATGATCCAGCACAACTTGGATATAGGAAGGGCACCGTGCAAAATCCAAGCACAGATGATCAGAAGCAGGAGGTAGTACAGGAGGGAAAAGAAGACTGAACAAGGCTAGAACATAAAGGAGGAGATTATTTTTTGGGTCATGTTCACGAGGTCAGCAGGACTGAAATCTTGTAATGAGACATGAAAGAAAGGGATAAACAATGGGAAAAGGGAGAAGTCCTGAAACAGATAGGGACATGGTTAGCCTCAAAGGGATCAGACGTGAAAGACCAACTCTTCGAGAAGTAACGGAGCTAGGAGATATGGTTTAGTGGTTTGTGGTAGCAATGGTAGTGGGAGGATGGTTGGACTAGATGATCTTGTAGGTCCTTTCCAACCTTGTGATTCTGTGATTCTATGACGTTAGATCCCAAAGCAGAAACAGAGGCTCCAACAATCACCATGTAGCAGAGGAAAAAACCAAAACACTGGCAAATGCTCTTTGCCCTTTTGTGCCTGGTCCAGGTATTCAATTTTTTACTGCTCTGCTAGTCCATAAAAGTAAAACTAATCAAAAGATCTCAGCTCCCTGTGGGTGTTAAGTGCGATGCCACACAATAAAGCTTATTGATTTCTTTTTTTTTTTTCTTTTCTTTTTTTTAATAAGGAAATACGCACACACATGAAAACACCAGCAGTTAAGCTCCCAAAAGTAGCAATACACTAGAAGCAAGGCCTCACAGGTAACTCTTCCTCAGCCTTCAAAGCACTGTGACAACCTAGAGCTGTACCCTGGGCTTCGTACAGGCTCCCTGCCTCATGTCACTGTGCAGGGCTGGATATTTTACTCCACCAAACATTGCTTGCCCTCTCCTTCCTTTGACATGGTAACCTTAGCATCCTTCAAATGAAAGAAGCAGATACACTGATAAGGTCAAGCTGCTCTCTGTCTCTGAGGTATTTGTGACTGCTCAGCTGAGTTTACCTAGGTAAGACAGATATCGTAATGGAAGGCAAGCAGGGCCAGTCAACAAAATGTGGTCAGATGTTAAGTGCCCACGCAAAAATGATTTGTGACTGAATAACATTGTGCCTGTGTCAGGAGCCAGCAAGATAAAATAGGTCAGCTCAGCTTTACGGCTGACTCCTGCTACAGACAGACCTACTGGAGATGTTGCTGCCTGCAGACACTTATGGTTTTCCACACAATGTTTTTGTTTCCCTCTGCAGGTTGTCAGCTGTGACGAACAACGCTTACAAACACCATGACACCAGCCAACACAAGACAACAGTGACCACAGAGACAGCTGGCTTTACAGTGGGCAAGTTGCTAAAAGCAGTCATTTGTCCACGTTCACTTGCATCTTCTCCATACCCTTCCTTACTGACAAAGAAAAAAACACATTTTTGTAATTACAGAGCAAAACGGCACATACTTACTTCGTATTGACTCACAGATGAATACCAAGCTGCCTGGTCACTGTCTGTAGATCATGTTCTTGAAATGCCACGATATTGCTCGTAAGTAGTGCTAGTAACTGCTATGAACTATGTAAGAGGTACTGTGCACTTGTCGTGATTAAGTCAAATGGCACCACTAGTGCCACAGTAATGCTGGAAGAGGCTCGTGGCCTGAGGCTTGTGCTCACCTTATGTAAAGGTCTCCCCAGATCGTTATTTCTATCATCTGAAGACTTCTTGGAGCAGCTTGGGGCGAAGCAGAGGCTAAGAGAAGCGTGGTGGGCAGTGTACACGGGATACAGGCATCATTTGGAGCTTGTGAACGGCTCTCTGGTCCTTTGGAGTCTCACCTCTCCCCTTGAAAAATGCAGACATTTGGTTTCAGGTCAGATGTTGAACCCCAACCAGCTTTCCTCAAGTCCTCCCTTAGGCACACTTTTGTTCATCCAGAAAGCAGAAGGGAGAGGAAAAAAAAAACAAACAAAAAACAGCATTGGCACAGCTTTGCACTGGACTACCACATGCTGCTCTTCAGGTGTCCCCTCTTACTCTCTGAATGACCAATTTCTACTCTCTGCTCTCAGGTTTAGTGATTAAAATGCTGAAAGAAAATTATCCATACTTTTCTCAGCCATAATACACGACACCTCCAATGCCAGCATGCTGCCCTTCCCTCCCCCTGCTAGCTGTGAGCTAGACCACAGTTCTTTTCCACTCACTGAGATTTGATTGCTGGTGAGAAAGACTTTGGCAAAACCTCCTATTGAGGCACAAGGCACATATGATAAATCGATGGCAATCGTCCCATCCCTAATGTCAGAACCTAAAGAGAGATGTAAACCTACGATATTTGAAGATTTCACAAGAACAAGTTTCCTTTTTTTTTTTTTTTTTTAATTCAGCTGTGGAATTTCCTGTTACTGAAATAATCTTCAAATTACTCTTTCTGGTTGGAAGGAAGATTTTGCTTTACAAAGCATACAGAGATGCCTCAAAGCAGTTCTTCTCTACTTCCTAAGAACGAAAGGTCACCACTAGAAAAGATGCAGGAAGCAGAGAACTTGCATGTACAAAGACAAAATGTAGGTCAAACCTAACCTGCTTTGAATAATTTTGACTTCTGTTCAGTGCAAAGGAAAACTCCTCTCCAGGCAAGACTGCTGGGAGGGAGAGGGTGTGCTCCACCACTGGGCTTCTTCCTTGGCCGCAGTTCTAACCAGCCCCAAGACCTTGCAGTCAGCAACATAACACAAGTATAAAAGATCTAAGCCTAAATTGCTTAGCTTTGCATCATCTGAAAGCATGTTGTTGAGGCTTTTAGGACACAAGGTATGCTTATTCTAGGTACTAGTGTTCATACCCTCACCAGCTAACTGAGATATGCTTACACAGCTGCAAGCAGACCCCCAGCTGCAGGACACACATTATGCTGAAATGCACTGTGAGGGTGGGTCCCAACAAAATCAGCTCTACCATCACTTCAGAGAACTTGCCTCTGCATGCTGCACTCCATTCCTGCAGTGAACCAAGCTTTCTGACACTACAGCATTGGACTCGCTAAAGGGAGCTTCCTTATCTCCTAAAAGAGAGATTAAGGCATCAGCAGCTGCAGTCAGGAGTACTTGCCAACAGCTCATTCACAAAGAGCAAGAAGTAGGGAGAAAGCATATATCAACATTGAAATTCACTGGTGGCAGTGCTGGCTTGCTAAAAAGCAGGTGAGCCTGAAACCTTGAAACTGGCATATGGGAGAGGCTTCAAAAGGTCTGATCCCATCCTGAATCTTAAAGCACTGCATACGAAGGGAGCTCAACAAACAGCAGTTTCAGTGGCACAGGGAGAAGCAATTTGATCTTGAGCAGAAAACAGAAAAAAAAAACAGCTCCTGTGAAACTCGAGTGGGAGGGAAAGAACATAAGACTTCAATAAACTCCGCTTCATAGCCCAAAGTTATGAAAACAACTTAGAAATTAAAGGAAAACAGAGCTACCCTGAATGCCAACTTATGACTTTAGGGCAGGAGGGCTCATGGTTTTTTCTTTGATTTAGAGGTTATTGCTCATGAGGGACAGATCCAATAACCAAAACCTAACTAACTCTCCAAGGGAGAGGAAGGTGCCCGTTTCTTCTCTCTGGTAGGAGCAGCACAAAGCTGCGCCAGGGGAGGTTCAGACTGCACATGAGTAACAATTTCTTTACCACAAGGTGGTCAAACACCAGACCAGGCTTCTTAGAGAGGTGGCGGATGGCCCATGCCTGTCA
>JAOWBP010051897.1:0-14309 GCA_028571105.1 Tragopan temminckii | reverse complement strand
CCATTTCCCCTTGTTCGGTTGTTGTCTACCCTTTCAAAGAGTTGGTTCCCCTCCTCTACGTAGGCTCCTTTCAGGTATTGAAAGGCTGCAATCAGGTCACCCCGCAGCCTTCTCTTCTCCAGGCTGAACAAGCCCACCTCCCTCCCTCTTACTACCTTTAAATTATGCATAGTCAGCTATTTTATTTCTTTAATTTTCTCCAAAAAGTTTCAGTAAATAGTTTAAATCTCCCATTCAGAAAGGTTTTCGTGATCAGAGTCTGAAGGTTCTGCAGGCTTTCAGATGTAGTTAACAAAATTTTGAAAAAGAACTTGACAGATTTTTGTGGTAGGAAAATGAAAAGATCAATATGATAATGTTGCTGATTTTACAGGAAGGTTTATGTTCTAATTGTATTGTAATGCTTGTGGTTCTTGTAAATAACTTGATATTGAATTTCAAGAAAATATTGGAGCTGATTTAGTGCCAAGTTGACATTTTCAGCAGCACTGACTTGCTTTCCCGCTTCTTGTATTGTTAATAGTTGCTAATAAATTTATTTTTCTTTTCAGGTATCAATTCCTGTGCATCATCACCCTGTAGCCACCTCTGCTTGCTTTCATCCTCTGGACCACTTTTTTTTTCCTGTGCTTGTCCTTCTGGATGGATGCTTTCTCCTGACAACAGGAACTGCATGCGAGGTAGGGCAGTAGTTGTGAGACATGAAAAAAAGACTTGACAGATTTTCAGAGCCATCCCTCTGCCAAGCTTGCTTCAGAACTGTGAACTGCTGCTCATGAAATCAAAGTTTGGGATCATTCCAGGCAGACTTCAGTTAGGAAGGATGGAATGGAATGTACGTGGCCTAAAGGCACGGAGCCAGGTTCTGGAAATAGCTCAAGGAGAGATATTTCTTCATTTGGGAGAAATGGAAGAAATGCTTATTTTAAGCAGTGTAAAAAAGCTGCATTTTAAATTTGCTCAACGCGTTGAATGTTTTGCATCTGGAAGGAGCAAAGCGTCGGTTAAAAATGTATTATAAATGCATTATAAATATTCAGCCTGGAAGCACGTTTTAAAGAATTGCGCTTTTAAGAATGTAGAGGTGCATATCTAGGAGAGAATTGCTTGGTTAATCAAGTCTCCTTTCTTCCTGTCCTTGAGTACCACCACATAATGTGTTCCTTTTTAACAGACAGGCTCTAGCTGGACATTAATTTGTTTTCTTGCTCCTAAACTTCAGTGAACCTCACAATTTTGATGTCTGGAAGCCGTCTTGTTTTCAGTTCAAGTGTATTATTTCCCATTTATGTCCATTTCCTATGCCGCTTTTGTCCTTTGGGATAAAAAACATCAGTAGTTCTTCATTCCTGATACATATTCTGTGTATATTTTTAAAGTGACTTATCGCATTCTCTCTTAGCTTGTATTTTGCTTTGAAAGAAATCATGTCTTTTGATTTCCCCTCATGTGGAGGGATGCTGTCCCTACTCCTTGTCACCCTCTTCAGCCTATCATTTCAGGTGTGTGTATCTTAGCAAAATTACTCTATTGCTCATTATAAGAATGAAGAATAGTTAAACTCTATACGTCTCCACAGGTGTTAATGTTGAAAGAAGCAGCCAGCAAAAAAATTCTGAAAAGTATGATTGTTTTTAATGAGACTATTAAATTTCTGAAGTACAAACAGTCTAGACAAGAGAATTTGCATATTCATGTTTCAGTTGTATTCAGTAGTGTTTTATACTATGTACAGTTTGAGAGGGAATAATAACTCTCAGAGTCTTTTATGCACTGGAACAATTTGTTATGAATTTAGCTGTTCCATGTAAACTTTTTGTAGAAAAGCATGCTGCATTCATAAGAAAAAAAACAGAGCAAAATCGAAGTGTAAAAGCTTCAAGAATTTCACACCTAAGTTTCTTCAGGCAGCTATTTGTTGAAATTTGATTTTGAATGAGCATGAACGATATCTAAGCTTTTGTCAATTTTGACAACAGTTCTGGCTGCTAGAGAGTAGGGAGAATAATTTTAGAAAAGCGCAATGATGCTGCTTTTTTTTTTTCCGTGTCAAAAATTTCACTGGAAAGTTTGCATAAATGTATTAAGTAGCCAGTGAAAGAAAAAAAAAAATAAAAAAATCATCTGTACCGGAAGAAGAGTTGGGTTACACCTATGTTCTGTATGACAGCAACTCAGTTCCCTCTCAAGTAGTAGCTTATGCTTGTGGAGAAGTGATTAGAATATGTTCTCTCCTTCAAAAGGAAAAGGAAAAGAAAGAGGGGGAATTCGTGTTTGGAAGAGTCTCTTCCCATACTCCCTGGCAGAGGAGAAATTACACTGCTGACTTGCATCTGTAGCTCTGTAATGTGTTTTGTCAGAACACACAACTAGCTGCCCTTTATTTTAATAACGTTTAAGCATGAGGATTGGTGTTTTCTTGAAAGTAAATTTATTGTTTTAGAGTTAAAGTTAGTATACTCTATAAGAGATTAAACAACAACAACAAACCATGATAGTGCAGCTAATAAAGATCAGCAGTTGTTGCTGGGACATTGTACATTTCTTTTGACTCCTGCTTAGCTGTTACAGTCTATCTCAGGCATGTCTTGGCTCTCATTCCTAGAGTTTTGAAGAATCTGCTTGTAGATGCTGTGGCTGAGTGTACTTCTCCCCTAGGCTAAAACGATCCTGCACTGTTTACTTCCTTCTCAGAATTTGCTTGTGTGTGCACTGTGATTGTACAGTGCTGAAACATTCAATGTTAAAACATTACAATTCATAAGCTCAGTCTTGTGAGGTAAAAAAAACAAACACAAACTTGCACGTAAATGGTTTACAAAGCATCACAGGTAATATTTGTTGTCCCTGTTGTCATTAAGGAGCCTTTGGTAGAGATGGGGCATGTATCAGTGCAATTTTTTTTAACAGAGGAAATGTATTGAAAGCTAACTCTGACTTACATTATATGTTTTCACAGTTGAACACCCTTTCCTTATTGCTGTCAGGGATAATATAATTTATGGAATTTCTCTGAACCCTGAGGAGAAGACCAATGATGCTATGGTTCCAATAGCAGGAGTTCAAAATGGTGTTGATGTTGACTTTGATGACTCAGAACAGATGATCTATTGGGTCGAAAATCCAGTAAGTTAGTATTTGTGTTCAGAATGCGCACTAAAATAAGACTTCCTACTTTAAAGTAATGTTTATGATTGAAATATATTAGCATTAAAGGTAGGAATTTTAATAAATATAATTGAAAAAAATGAAAAACCTTTTTCCTAGGATATATGAGAGAGACTCCATCTCATTTGAACATTAGTTTTCATATTTGTCCACCCAAATATTTAATTAATGCTCTTTCTTGCAGAGACATGAAGACCAGACAGTACTGACAGAATTGTACTCTCAGTCCTTTGCTGTAGTCTGCTCTTTCACCTATCTGTTGGCTTAGAACTTAACTCTGCAGATAGAGCTGAAAGTTCTCCCTGAACATATTATATCGAACCAGTAGCACTAAATATTAAAATGAAATTACCACTAGAATGAAAGTGCATGCTTGCATGATTTGGTTTCTAGTCTGAGCATTTCATGAAGCAACATAGTACAGAGGCATCCTTTTCTTAAGTAGAAGAAAAGGATGGAAAATTCACAGGTAGCAAATAGAGGGCTAAAATTTTTTTAAAACTAGTTAGAGTAATTTTTAATAGATCATTATAATTGTTTGAATAAGTCTCTTTAATTACTCTGTGGAAGCCTGGGAGATGGATCTGATAGGAAACTTACGATTCAGCAATATGTCTCTTCACTCTTGGAAACTTAAAAGCAGTTGATAAATTCTCAGTAATCTATTTGATCCTCCATGCAGTCTGAAAAAGTATTCTTGGCACATCTCAGCTAGCTGACATGTACAGGAGGTCAAACAGTTTTGTAGGTGGTCATGGGCTGATGTATCTATTAACACAGCAGGCAAGTGAAATGCCAGGAGCCTCGGCAGGCTGAGTGCAGATAAGCACTGTCTTTTAGTTAGATCTTTGGCTTCAGCCTGACAGATGACTGGCTATGGGCTGTGACCCCTACTTCTGCCCATGACTTGTAGGTCCCAAGCTGCCATTGCTCACTTGCAGAGCTGAGGCAACTGTATCAGTCATGGATTTCTCCCTGAAAAAGATACTCCTGTTTATAATAACAGAAGCAAATTTGCCTACTTTCTTTCCTTGTCCATTATCACAAGGTATCTTTCTTAACAACTTGCTTCTGCTTGCATCCGTTGTATGTTTGGCTTTTCTTATGAGTTTGTCTACACCTACAATTGAAGCTTTAGTTAGATCTCAAGAAAACATCCATCCTCTTGTTCATCTTGTCTGAAGCAAGAAATAGAGAACTCACTATCAGAGTCCTCACAGTTCTATCTGAGACACGCTTCCAGAGTATTTTTATCTTCAGCTATCATGTTCTATAGGTTATTTAAAAGCAAATGCCACTGATATGCAGAAGAAATCGTAACGGTCTTTGAAGTATTTATGATGCCATACACTGGCTAGAAGAAATTATAAATATCTAGCATTCATCAGACTCTCAAAGTAGAATTTAAAACAGTACAGAAAATGATCCTTCATTGCTAATTTTTCTGTATGCTTAAGGATTCAAGTACAGGTTAATTTGCAAATAGCACAATTTTTTGTTAGGATTCAGTCAACAGTACTATACTGATGTCAAAGGAATTATACTTATTTAAGTGAGCAGTGAATTTGGTCTGGAGTTCTTGATCAGATTATTGACATTTGAAGCATTGTTCCCTTTCTGAAATGCCATTTTCAATCCTGCTCTGCAGTAATTCTGTTGGATGGTATATTAACAAAGCAATTAAAAATATAGGTGGACCTTATGATTCCTGGGTGGTTTTTCTAAAGCAATTCTTCTGCAGAACTTCTGTAAAACTGAAGCAACTGAAAGAAAAGTCAGATCTCAGTGTACCTTGTCTCTCTGAGTTTTGTCATTGTTTTTGTATCATGCAGCTAACGTATCTGTGATGTAGCTACATCATGTAGCTAATACTATTGAGCCTGCAAGTGATAATTTGAGAGATAATTCTGTGAAAACTGCAGGGTTAATCTTAGTTAATCTTCTTCTATTACAGTTAGAATTTTGGTTCTTCTGTATTTATGCTTGTAGAGAACACTATTTTACTTTACTGAATTTGAGATTTATTCAAGCTGGCTAATTTGAGGTATCCTGGTAAAAAAAAAAAAAAAAAATCTTTTGAGAATAAAGTACGAATTACAGTAGTGTGCCTACATGTAGCTTAAAAATAGACCATTCAGGCTCAGTTTACATAGCCATTTTATTTCAGTGAATCACTTTGGTTAATAAACTATAGTGCCTCTTTATACCATATAGTTACAATTACCAATATATATGTTTTTTTACCATGCTTATGAATTGAGCATATAAAAATACTACTGCTAAATTTTCATTTTTCTCGGAAAAGATTGCCATGTAAAGTATCTGTTCACATGGTTGCAATAAATCAGGTTTTCTCTTATTTGTTTGTTTTTGATGAAACTGCTCTGGATGCTTATACTTCTGTTATTTTTCCAAGGGTGAAATTCACAGAGTGAGGTCTGATGGATCTAACAGGACGGTTTTTGCTCCAGCAGCTGTTATTGGTGCTCCTATTGGCCTAGCGTTGGACTGGATATCTGCAAACCTTTATTACAGTAACCCAGGAACACAGTCAATTGAGGTAATATTTAAGAACAATTGTGAAAACTAAGAGCCTAGGTATTTTGCTGCTACATATCCAGTTTGAAATTAGAGCTGTTCTTTAGTGAAAATCAGAAGATTTATTTTTTCTAAAGCATTTGGATAGTATGAAGAAAAGTGATTTGCACCCTTGAAGAAAAAAACCTAAACTTGTGCACAGTTAAAAGATTTTTAAAGCGATGTATTCTGGGAACTTTGTGTGTGGATCTTTTTTTCTTCAAGTCAGGAGGCTCCTAGTGTTTCACACATAAACTTCCCTAATATAGTAGTTACTACTACTTTCATTGTTATTTTCACTTCAAATCAAAGATCCTACTGCATTACTTCTGACTGTAAAGGAATGTGGCCATGGAATGCAGTAAGATCCAGTCCCCAGTGCTCTGGTGTCCTATTCTGGTTCTTACTGGAAGCAAGCAGTCTGATAGCATGGGAAAAATAAAAATGCCACTTAGAGTAGGGAAATAGAGGGTAAGCAACATGTAATATAGTGATAAGTGTGAAAAAGTCGTCGTGAATTTTCTTGTCCTAAAATGTAAATATGTACTTTTAAATTAAAACTTATCTAATTTAAACAGATACGAGGTAATATGTGTAAAATCAGCCTTTTTTCAGTGCTTTCAACCTGTAACACTCAACATCGATGTATTATGGAGGCTGAAAGATTAGCTTTTCTTGTTACTATTTTTTATTTTTACCAAGGATACTTCAGTATTACCAGAGGCAGGTTCTGAGCTTCTTCGTAGGGTGCATGTGAGAGAAGAAAGAGCACCAAGCAACTTGCTTTTTCTTCATAGTGTTTGAACAAGTTTCCTGCAATTTCAGCTCTTGGTGGATTTAGACTTTTGCCATTTGATTTAATTATCAATCCTAAGTTCTGTATTACATGCTTTGATGAATTCAATGTTTGCATAGGTCCTGAAGCTGCACGGTGAAGTAATGTACAGAAAAACTCTGATTACCAACGATGGTACCTCTCTGGGAGCTGGCACGCCAATTGGTTTGACAGTTGATCCAGCAAGGGGGTAAAGTACTAAAATTGCAGTTGTCTTTGCACTTGAATATGCATTCTACATTTTTCTTAATGTTTAAGGTCTTTAGCTTCAATCCTGGATTTGATACAGGTTTTGTTTTTTTTTTGTTTTGTTTTGTTTAAATTTATTCTTTCAAAGGCCTAGAAAATAATTGCATGTCTACATAAATAGTTGGATGAATGTCCATTCTCCTTAATGTACTATATACTTCACACTCTTTTTAATTAAAAAAGATCTCAGAATGACTGTATTAAAAACATTAAAAAAAAAAAAAAAAGCTTCTGTAAAATGGGGGCCCAGAGTAAAGAAAATTATAAAGTATTTATTAATATCTTGTGATTTCTATTTTTAAGTCCGTTGATAATAAAGGCACACTACATGGGAAAAATGTCAGATGCTAAACAGCATAATACTGAAGTTATATAATACTTTAGTACTATAATAATTTAGTACTTTGTCCCCAGTACAAAAGTGCACTTTGATGCTTTTTTTTTCCCTCCCAAAATCAAAGTGTTTCATAGGACCATGTTAGTAATGAGACTGTTCTGCTGGTGACCTGTCAGTCTTACAGATAAATGAATATCTGCTTTTTTGTCTCTATTATGGAGTCTGTTTACTGTGTGTCCTAGCTGCTCTTCAGCAGCTGGGGCCAGAGGCCAGAGCAGTGCACATATTCCTCAGAGACGGTTTTTGAACTTGCAGTTTTAATTCTAAACTGGAACCAAACTTACTGTTGGAACTGCAACCATCTATAGAACAGAATTATTATTCTCCTGCCTTCTTATTCTACTTCTAACAATCTTCCAAGCCTACCTCCTGACGTATGGTGAATGATACAGGAAAGAGTATATGAATTTCTAAAAATGGTTAACAGGAATTGTTCTTCCAAAAGAGATCTCTTTTTTTCGTTGAGGTTCACTTCTTAGTGATTGCTATTCATCATGTGCCAAAGTGTTTGGCAGAGTGAGGAGATGGATTTAAGAATATGCTTTATTGTCTATGGGCAATTGATTTCCATCACCAGCTTTGCTAATAGGTGTGATAATGTGTTCCTGTGTTACAGGAAGCTCTATTGGACAGACCAGGGAACTGACAGTGGAGTTCCAGCAAAGGTTGCCAGTGCAAGCATGGATGGATCAGGTATTCAAACCCTCTTCACTGGCAACCTGGATCATGTAGAGTTCATTACCATTGATATTAAAGAACAAAAGCTGTACTGGGCTGTCACAAGCACAGGAGTGGTAAGTGATACTTTTGTAATAGTTGGTGTTACCTGTTTGTGTGTTTGTGATTCCCAAGACTAATTCAGTTACTTCAGTTTACTCACGTAACTTGGAAATGCAGGACCAAGCAAAATCTGAATAGCATTTATAGATTACCTTTAAAAATAAATGATGATTTGAATGAAGAAACAAATCTCTATTAGCATCCTGCTAGCCTATTCTTCCTCTCTGTGATAGGTAAATTAAGATTGCGTCCATGGAAAGATTTTAGTAGCATATGTTGTATTTTAATTTTGTATTGTAACATTAAATGTATACTGTTATAAGAAGTGTAATATTAAGCTTTAAATTGATTTCTTAGATTGAGAAAGGCAATGTGGATGGTACAAATCGTGTGACTCTCGTGGTTCATCTTTCTCATCCATGGGGAATTGCAGTGTATGATACCTTTCTATACTATACCGATCGAGATTATGAAGTTATTGAACGAGTTGACAAGTTTACTGGAGCAAACAAAGTAGTACTGAGAGACAATGTCCCAAGACTGAAGTGCCTACGAGTATATTATAGAGATAGTGAGTATTTGCTAAAGAGCTATTTCAAGATTTCCAACTCGTGAAAACTCAAACTTCCATTAGAGACAGAATACATGCTCCTTAAAAACAAATTGTTTGTGCCAGAAGCATTTATGTGGTTTTACCCAGAGCTGTTCTACTGTCCTGTTAAGGCACTTGTTGGCATGACAAATTTTACTAAAATATCATCAATGTAAAATTGAATAAACAAAAAATTGTTACTTTCACTTTAAATTTATGTTCTTTTGTCTGATTCTTTGATCCATTGATCTTAAATGAGAAGAAACCAACAAATTGATTACAGACATGTAATGCTTAAATGGCAATTAAGATATTTTTTGCCAGCTGATTGTTAATGCTACACAAGTATATGAATTTGGTTGTACATCTGCTGGAATTTATGATGGTACAGTTCAGATTTCTGTGTTTCCACATTTTCCTTTCACAGATTCTGCTGGTTCCTCAAATGGCTGCAGTAATAATATTGGAGTTTGTCAACAACTTTGCTTACCTGTACCTGGTGGATTATTCTCCTGTGCATGTGCTACTGGCTTTCAGCTAAATCCTGATAACAGAACCTGTTCTCCATACAATTCATTTGTAATTGTTTCTATGCTTTCTGCAATTAAAGGATTTAGTTTAGAGACATCTGATCACTCTGAAGCCATGGTACCACTAGCAGGAAGAGGTATGTGACAATTATAGTAAGATGAGATCTTGTAATACCTAATATTTTGGCACTTCTTGCCTGCATGCCGTATTTTGAGTACGTTAGTTTATATTAAAGATGATTAATTACTGCTTTTCAGGACGGAATGTGCTTCATGTGGATGTTCACATGCCTTCTGGTTTCATTTACTGGTGCGACTTCAGTAGCACAGTTTCTTCTCAGAATGCAATACGTAAAATTAAACCTGATGGTTCTTATTTTAGAAATGTTGTTACAAATGGAATAGGACGAAATGGAATCCGTGGCATTGCAATTGACTGGGTAGCAGGTAAGCATAGCGGAATTCAGGAGACTTATTGTTTATGCAATAAAGTAGCTAGTATTTGTTCAGTATTGTACATATGCATACTGCATACGTGTTTTTCAGAAGTTCTTCTGGAAATTGATAGGCTATTTGGAACTAGAAGAATTATTAGATTATTAGAATTAGAAGAATCATCTACTGTATGCACTTTGTAGTTACTGTTTTCAGTGTTGTGCCACAACACAAAATCCATAGTTTTATGTTGTAAAAGGTAAAGAGTTAAGAGTATGGATGTGCAAGCCGAAAGCTGCTGTATAATAACAATAAATATTTTAGACTGAAAAAATAAAGAACCATGGTTAATGCATTTTTGATCATTGGCCACTGATTTTCTCTATGGAAATCAAAAAGGATGTAGAAATTATTCCACTATTCTAATTTTGATTGTTTGTTACTTTACTTCCTCAAAGTGGAGCCGTGTACTTTGTGCTCTTAACTTCTAAAATGTTTATGGATATTCATTTTATAATTTAGTATTTTATCAGTTCATGTTTCTCAGGTGGTGATGCTGTGTATTAACTTTTGTCACTCTCCTTTTTTTTTTTTTTTTTTTTACCCATTTATTTTAAATGCAGGAAATGTTTATTTTACAAATGCATTCCTGACAGATACTTTTATAGAAGTTTTAGGTTTAAACACAACTTATCGCCGTGTTCTGCTTAAAACTACCATGGATATGCCAAGGCACATAGTAGTAGATCCAAAAAACAGATATTTGTTCTGGGCAGATTATGGGCAAAATCCGAAGATTGAACGTGCATTTCTGGACTGCACCAACAGAACGGTTCTGGTATCTGAGGGCATTGTCACACCTCGTGGGTTGGCCATAGATCACAGCAATGGCTACATTTACTGGGTAGATGATTCCTTAGACATGATTGCAAGAATTCAGCCTGATGGTGGTGATGTTGAAATTGTGCGTTATGGCAGTCGCTATCCAACTCCATATGGTATCACTGTCTTTGGAAATTCGATGATCTGGGTGGATCGGAACCTGAAAAAAGTGTTTCAAGCCAGCAAGGAGCCAGGCAATACTGATCAACCAACAGTAATACGAGACAACATTAATTGGCTAAGGGATGTTACCATTTACAACAGTCATTTTCAGTCGCGTTCGCCCCTTGACGTAAACAACAATCCTTGTTTGGACAGTAACGGAGGCTGTTCCCATCTATGTTTTGCCCTGCCTGATGTGCAGACACCCAAATGTGGTTGTGCCTTTGGCACACTGGACAGTGATGGCAAGAGATGTACCATTTCAACAGATGATTACTTGATTTTTGCCCTCGAGAATGCTCTCAGAAGTATTCACCTAGATCCTGAAAATCACAGTCCTCCCTTCCGTGCAGTCAATGTGTTAAGAACTGCAGTGGCCCTGGATTTTGACAGCATAAACAACCGAATATATTTTACACAAAGTTATCCTTCAGGGGCTGGAAGAATCAGTTATATTAGTATTTACTCGGGAATTGGCACTCCAGTAGTAGTTGCATCTGGTAAGTGAATTGAATTGTGATTCAGAATAATCAGATATTGGAAAACAAGGACTGCAGCACTTAGCATTAGCTCAACCGGTATTTTTATGCTTACAGTCAAGGTAGGCTGATTATATAAGGTAACTGATAAAATGCTCATTTTCTCTTCTTTTCAGTGTTCTCCTCTTCTGATAGTCTTATCGTATCTTGACAAGAAAATATAAAACTGGTTAAATATTGTTACACGCTTTCAGTAGTTTTGAGATTGCAGGAAGTACCGTAGAGACACAGAAAGATACTATGATGTTACCAGTATAAAAAGACAAACTATATGTGTTTTATACCTGTAATAATAATAGCTATTGTAGTGGGTTCTTTTTTTGGTAGAAAATTTTCAATTATTATGATTCTTGACAATCTCCAGTTTTTCCTCTGACTTGCTCTTTGCTGCCAATCAAACAACTCTGTGTTAGATCTTTACCACAAGTGAGGCGAAGGAAGCAAGCTAGCAGTCTGGGTCAAGGAGGGCTTTTAGTGAGCCAGAAGTGTGATGAAGCAGAGTTCAGAGAGAGAATGGGATGACTAAGGCTGTGTTTTCAGAAAGCCAATGATTATTCCTAGTGTTGTCAGGTTAAACTGTTTATGTTGGACTGATGAATAGCTTAGATCCTTATGTCAGCATATCTTGCTGTTAAGGGTTATGTAGAACTGCACCTTCTACAAGGGTTTACATATTCAAGTCTTTGCTATTGCTGTCCTCTCTTTTGTGACATAATCTGCCATAGTGTCATCTTGATCATCTCCTGTAGTGTAAGTACAAAATAAGGACAAAACAATGCTTATTCTTTATCTGCCTCTGCCTGCCTTGATGCTCTCTGAACTTACAGGATGGGAGTGAGGAATGATTCTTGTTACTTTAGCTCTTTACAACCCTACTGCATGCATAGGATTACTGAAGTCTGAATTATTAGTTATTTAGATTTTTAAATGGTCAGATTTGCATTGACATCAATTGTATTTCAAGAAAATCTTTTTGTTGGTGTATTATAAGAGATCAGGTATTGCAGTATCTCAGAATACTGTACTCAACTGTTCTGTTTGTGTATTTGCATATGTCTAAGACCTGGGAACTCCAGATGGCATAGCCTTTGACTGGATCAACAACAGAGTTTACTACAGTGACTACCTCAATCAGACTATCAGTTCAATGGCTGTGGATGGCTCTAACCGCACTGTGATTGCCCGGGTCCCGCGACCAAGAGCTGTAGTATTAGATCCCTGCAGAGGGTATGTGTTGTACTTTGTATGCCTTATCTTCATTGCAGGTGAAACTGTAGTTTGGACTTAGATGAAGAGTGCTAGATGTTCCTATTCTAAGCCCTAGATTCCAGCCATGCAGAATTGCCCTAAATCTAAGAATTTAAGTTTTCAAACTGATCTCAGCCTTGAAGATTTTAATTTTTTTCATTGATTTTGTTTTTTTAAAAAACACTTATGAATACGTAGTGAATGAAACTCCACTAAGTGAGGTTAGGAACCAGGTACTGTGTGGTAAATAAGAATAATTTTTCAAAGCAGCTGTTTTTCAAGCAACTAGTCATTCTCCATTCACTGTGTAAGGCAGAGAATCGAGGGGTATTGGTTGAAACAAAGATTTCTTCAAGAATATTATGTCCTGATAATCAGATGGTGCTACCAAGAGATCTGTCTAAAAGTCATATATAAAAAGTCATATAAGTTCTTTCCTACTGATGTGCTTTGTAAGTGTCTCAGAAGAATTTTTGGTTCTTAGAAGTTAGGGGCAGTGTTATACTGTATATCAAATGAAGAAAGATTAGAAAGAGAATATTTGATTTCACTAGATTCTCACTGGAGCTGGAAGAACTTATCTGAAGTTCACTCCAGTGGAGCCCAATGATCCCTACTAGAAGATTCCTCTGTAAACGTGAGGTAAAATAGAGGAAGTAGTTCTTTTTCCCCTAGTTTTGCACTCCAGAGCTCAATTGGCTACACCAGAGTGGAGATATCCTAGGGCAGTTAAGAGCTCTCTGAGCTTTCTTTGCTGAAAAAGTAACTTTTCAATCACGTTACTGCCAGGTACATGTACTGGACTGACTGGAGCTCCAGTGCAAAGATAGAACGAGCTACACTTGGAGGAAACTTCAGAACACCTATTGTAAGCACCAATCTGGTATGGCCAAATGGGCTTACCCTGGACTATGAAGAACAGCAGCTATACTGGGCTGATGCAAATCTGTACGTATTGATGACACAGTTGTTGATTCGCATTAGGTTAATTTGAATATCTATTATCTATTTTTCCTGCTTTTTTTCACTGTTTTCAACATTTTAATTAAATTCAATAATTTGTATTGAAATACTTCATAGCAGCAAAACTTTTTTTATATTGATATGGAACTACTCTACAACAAGAAGTTTTGTGATGTCGAAAGGCAGATTTCGTCCAGTGCTTTATGTCACTTATCTTAATTTCAGCTGATTACTTTTATAAGCATCTTCTCCTGTGCATACAATCTCAGTGCACATTTTATATTCATTGCTCATGGTTAATGGCTGTCACCTGTAGAATTTGGCATTAAGTTCTTGCTTTTCCAACCAGACAGATTCCCACCCTTCAGTGTAGACCACCAGAATTTCTGCCACCAGCAGGAAAGCTTTTAAAAATAATTTCATTTCCATTTGTTCAAATTCACCCATGTTCTCTGAGAAATCACTGCAGCAATCAGACGTTCCTCTTCTGGTTCTCTCAAAAAGGCAGTTCTTTTGTAGATGCCTCTGCTGCTGTGACAGAAAGATGTCTGTAACATAGTGACTCTTACAGTCTGTGCCTCTGTGGGATCTTCTGAAAGGAAGGCATCCTTACATGGGTACATCTGTGTGTAGGGAACCTGAAATGGGACCCTCTATTCTAAGGGTTCTGTTACAGATGCGTAATGTCAGGTGAGACGTTTCTCTTTTAAATTCTAGTTAATGGAGGTAGATAGCAGATAGTTGAACAATACCAAGTTTTCTATAATCTCGCTTTCAAATGCAGGGGAGATGAGTTCTCTTTTTTTTAAGGGAGTCCTTTACCCCTATTCAGAGGAGCATGAGGTAAGATATGAGGACCAGATGTTCAAAGAATGGCGGTGCTCATTAGATCTTAGTGCATGAAGAGGATACAAAGGCCAGATGTATAGCCATAACTCCTCCATTTTTCCTC
>JAOWBP010051896.1:1256-14317 GCA_028571105.1 Tragopan temminckii | reverse complement strand
TTTGTATCATCAGCAAACTTGCTGAGGGTGGCCACTATCCCCTCATCAAGGTCATTGATGAAGATGTTGAAGAAGACCGGACCCAGCACCAACCCCTGAGGAACACCGCTGGTTACAGGCCTCCATCCAGACTCTGCACCACCAACAACGACCCTCTGCGCTCTGCCAGTACAATGTGTTGTCCTTTATTTTCATAAATCATCACATCAACATAACAAAGAAAGAAGATGGTGAGTGTTTTTGCTTCTTTTCATCCTCAAGCACCTATATAATATATCCTCAGTTTACATAAATGAGAAAGAGATCATATCTACGTGGAACCGTAAAACAGCCAAGAATTTCAAGTTTAAATGCTACACCTTGTGTCGTGGAAATCCCAAACATCTGATACAGACTGGGGGATAAAGTGATAGAGAGCAATCACACTGAGATGGACTTGGAAGTAGGACTGGATGAAAAACATTGGCAATGTGTTCTTGCAGCCCAGAAACCCAACCACATCATGGGCCACATGAAAAAAAGTGTGATGAGATCTGATTGTCCCCTTTGCTCTGCCCTTCTGGGACTTCACTTGGAGTATTGCTTTCAGCTCTAGGACCTCAAAAATAATAAGGACATGGATCTATTGGAATGAGTCCATAGGTGGATCATAAGGATGATCAGAGGGCTGGAGCACCTGTTCTGCAAAGAGAGGCTGAAAGAGCTGAAGTTGATCAGCCTGGAGAAGTGAAGGCTTATGGGAGATCTCATTGCAGCCTCTTGGTACTTAATGGGGGCCTACAGGAATAGTAATGAGGGACTCTTCATCAGGGTGTATAACAATAGAACAACGGGTAATGGATTTAACTGAGAAAGGCTAGATTTAGATAGGAAATTGAGAAGAAATTCTTTATTATTAAAGTGGGAAGGCACTGGAACAGGCTGCCCAGAGAAGTTGTGGATAAACTCATCCCTGGAAATATTAAAGGCCAGGTCAGAGGTGTCCTGCCATCACAGGGGACTGAAACTAGATTGCTTTTAAGATCCCTTCCAACCCAAACCATTCAATCTTTTTTAAAACTATTTGCATCACTTTGCTGCAGCTATTAAATACAAGGAAAGCAAGCAACTCAAGATTTCTGATTGTTCTTTACATTCACAGAGTTGAAAGAAACTTTTAACTATGTTTTGTATGCTAGTTTATTGAAGAGTACTTTAAGATTATAGTGTGAAAAAGTAGGTATAGAGACGTATTTTCCAACAAGCCTAGTTACTAAAGAATGTGTTAGGCTCGGTATGTATATACATACATACAAATACAGCTCCCGTTCCAAAAACAAACAAATAAACAAAAACAACAACAAACCTGAAACCACAATAAGTCTACTTTTTAATACTTTCAAAACTATGTATTATTTTTCAAATGCCAGTGTGGACACCAGGGAAAGAAAATGTGAACTGTTTAAAAACAATTTTAGAATGCACGTGACAGTAAGCACAATGGATTTCACTTTTCGGAAGGTTCAAAAGGTAGAGTCATGCATCACATCTAAGCTAGTTCACAGAGAGAAATAGACACTCTAGGGGCTCAATTTATTTGGCCTTGGATACCTATTTTCTCATGAGACGAACTTAAACTTTTATACCCTCTTTTCTCTCCAGGTAATTCAGATGTGATAATGCTGCAAACAGCTAAACATGTTCAGACTAATCTGTTCTCATATTTCTTAACAGCCAAGACACAGGACAAATAGATGAGTCTAAACAAACAAGATACCCCTGAGATGGCATACTGGTGCAGATGGAAAGAAGAGATAAGATCCTCCAGTGCTTTAGAGAATACTAGAGTGTAAATTAAAACAGATGTGAAAACAAAGTTTCCTTTATGCCCTGACCTTCAATCTACTTCAGAATCAATTTCAAAATAACACTGAAAAGCTAGATCAAAGAAATCAAGCTGTTCAGAGACCAAACTTAATAAGTTATTAAGTCTATTATATCTGCATTAAAATTAAGGCAAAGTTTTATTACACTGGCTCACAAAATCAGAGGCTGATGTTGGTAGTATGGTAGTAGGGGTTGAACCTTCCCACTAATATCCATTATATTTTTTGACACACAACAGACGGCAGCAGAGGGGCAGTCTGACAATATGACATCTGACATTTAAGTGCATTGAAGAAAAGGTGTGGAATATAATTCCTTCAGCGGAAAATACTGCATCCACTGACATTCACTGATGCTTGGTGAACATTTCTGGAGACCAGTGGATGTTATCAGAGTGAGGCAGATAGGTAATGCATTTCAGTAGTCATGACAAGTCGCGTCTGCTGGTGCAGATTTTTACAAGCGTGGTATGTAGGCTCTTGATCATTGCTAGTGAAAAATGCACTGCTGATGAAGATAAGTATGATGAAAAAGTTTTTCACAGGTGAGATTTGATCTATCAGAGAGTGTTATTTTGATCATTATATCTACTGTAGTTTCCATAGAAATAAATAGGAGGCATTAATTTCCGATTGACTTAAGTATGTTCCTATATAATGTTTCATGAAATATGCAATATCTGTGGAAACAACGGCAAGTTGTGTGCCCCCTCAGAAGCTCTCTATTCTGATTCTCACTTTCCACATTCATTCAAATTCGGCTACAGTTGCCTGAGCATGCTTTAGGGAAGTTTTTGACACTACATTGTCTCAAGAATTTTTTTTCCTCTCTGAATTTACGTGATGAAAATTCTTCCCACATTTCTGTTACTTAGAAAATAAAAAAAAAATCATGATCACTTTTTTCACTTTGCACTGGGTGCAGATATTAGGGAACACAAGCTGACAGTAAACACAATTGTAGGTTCAGAATTGCATAATCTACAGCAATAAGTATATTCTCTGGATTTATTTTATCC
Organism: Tragopan temminckii; assembly: GCA_028571105.1. Lineage (NCBI taxonomy): Eukaryota > Metazoa > Chordata > Aves > Galliformes > Phasianidae > Tragopan > Tragopan temminckii. The sequence goes on along the minus strand of JAOWBP010051896.1, from coordinate 11,433 downwards.
AAGAAATGAGTAATTTACTGCTTTCTAAAGGGACAAATGACAGTTTGGAATATAGTTCAGAGCAGAGTGGTGCAGAACCAGTAAATCACTCATTGTTCAAGAACTTCAAAATCTGATTATGGCAGATTTTCCTTGCAATTACTATTTCTAATGACATTCTCTGGTCTTCCCAGTGCTTAGTTTCAGATATGCCGAATAAACTGCATATCGTACTTCCAGGCGTGTCTAATTCAATATACCTGCTGCAGAAGTCGGTCTACATGCACAACAGATCCCCAGATTTTTCAGTGAACATAGTGATATACTTCAATAAATCCTGTAATAGGCAGATTAATATAACCTAACATATGCATTTCACATTTATATTAACATTTCACATATTTTGATTTTACTTTAATGTCAAACACTTCCATTTCAATTGTGCAAATTCTCAGTTTATTTTTAATCTACAGATGAAAACCTATGACAATTTTCAGAAAACAATACTGTGCATGATGTAAGCCATGTACAATTTAATATGGACTTGAAATTTTCTCTTTGGGTTCTTATCTCCATTAAAAGTGCACTGAAAAAAAATACATGAAAAAGGAAAAAAAAAAAACCACCCAACTCTTCTTTTGGCTGAAAAATATAATCAGTGTACAGCTGCTGGAACTGTAAAGTTATCACAAAATTTATATAGGAACTCACCCAGTTCTATTTTCATTACAAAAACTGTAAGTATTTGAGTTCCAACTAATACAAATAACAAATTTGTATAATAAAGTAATGCAGTGATTATTTGAACTATGTAAAATGAATTAGAACACATACTGATATGAAAAAAAATCTATTCATACAGGTTACAGGTATATAATATTCATTATATAAGTTATGACATATTAGTACTAAATTAAGATGTAACTACTTTGCACAGATGATCTTTAAAAAGCTTAAGGTAACAGTTTTTCTAGGTATATCAACTTATATGACAAATTTTCTAATTTGGAAAAAGTACCATTTAAGAGAGAAAGCAAGTATGGCTCATCCGTATAAAGTAATGAAAAATTGCACTAATGCTGGTTTTCATATTCTAACAACTATGTATTTGATTTATACTAACATGTTATCAATATATCCTATGGTCATAATACAAAAACCTGCTTTACAGCAGAAAAGTAGAGACACAGTAAGTCAGAAGACAAACATAAATTACAGAAGTTAACATGTCAAGTATAATGAAGAGCATTTAAGAACTGCAGAAACCATAATAAAAAAAAAATAAATAGAAGAGCAAAGTAGCAGCATAAAGTTGGCATTTAAGTACGAAGAGAAATAAGTCATTTAAAGTTATATACTGAAATCAATATTATATAGCAGATGACATAATTGTGAGAAAACTAAATTACTATCATTGTATATATGCATCTTTACTATTATGTCATTGTAGATAATGACTGTGAAATGTAAAGGAAAAATGTACAGAAAATGTAAAGAATGATACTGCTTTTGTAAGAGTTTTCATTAAAAAAATCTGAAAGAAAAACTCCAATAAGCTTGTTGGCTTTTTCTTCAGTAGATGTTTCTATGGCTCAGTGTTAATACGCAATATTTTTCAATTATAATTTTCTTGTTTATCTGTTGGATAGACTTATCAAAGGGCTTAAAAAAAAAAAAAAAAAAAGTAGTACACTAACTCTACTCATCTGCTGATTGAGTAAAAAAAGTTCTTCTGTATATGGGTAAAAAATAATTTTATGACTTCAGATGTCATAAAAGTTTGTTACAGTGACTACTGAAAACAGAAACCAGCAAAAACAGGACATTCATTTCAGGAATACTTCAGCAAATATACAGAGTCTATCAGTCAGGAAATTCTGTACATTCTTCACATAAAGGATTACAATACAGCTAGGATAGCACTTTGAGATACAGAAGTACAGGTTTTACTTTCCTGTTTTTCTACATGTATATGGTCTTAAGAAAAAGTTACACTGCATCGCTAGTCTTTTCTAGTTGCTTTACATATAGCATCTAGGATCCACCATAAATATGTTAGCACGATTTGGAAATATTTTTTTCTCACTTTTTAATCAACTGCTTTCTGAAGACTTTGAAACAAGACGTAAAAAAACTTATATCACCATTATCAGTTCTTATCTAAGAAAAATCTTTAACAAACCATGGATTATCAATTTCCTTCATCAAACAAAACCTTTCTATGTGTCTCAATGCACATATGAGACAGGTAATTTCAAACTTATTATGAAAAATCAAACAAATACAGTTCAGTAATTATATACTTGAGTCCTAAAATTGTATGTCTTGCTAATAAAAACATATTGGATTAGAAGTAAGAAACAAAAAGTACACAAATCTTGTATATTAATAATCTTATAACAAATAAGAATCTAAAAATCAGACTGAAAAATTTATTGACTTTCTTCAGACTATGATCATTGTATGCCTGAGTTTCACTCATGCTGAAAGAAAAAGCCCATTAAAAAATCTGCAAACATGTCCACACTGATTTCTTACTAAATAATAATCTCTCCTTCCCTGCTACTATTTTCCTTGGTTTCCTTCTAAGTAAAATTCATAAAATTCAGGATGTAGGAGTATATTTTCTATCAAATCCTTAAAGTGCGTACATCAAATATTCACAAAGCAGTGCTCTATAATTTACTGAATCTTTCAAAAATTCAAGACAGTTAAATAACTCCATCTTCAAGACAGTTAAGTAACTCCATCTTTTTTTTTTTCCAATTGAGTTTCACTAACACCCTATTTAACTTCTCTTTCATTTTCTCTTATAGTTCGGTTGTTTTCATTTTCTTATTCTCTCTTGCTTTGAAATAAAAATTTAGAATTAAAATAAACTTGTCCTGTATCTTGTAAAACTTCCTTTAACAAGCTGCAAAAAGAAGTACAGGATTAATGGAAAGCATCCAGCAGAAAGTTTTGGTTTTTTCCTTTTGAATAGTTTCTTCCTAATTATTACGAAGATACTGCATAAAGTCAGATATCGAGTAGTGTAAGGCAAGGTGTGATAGTTAAGTATTCTAAAAGAAGTAAGGGGGAAAGAGAAATAAGAAAGGGATGGTAAAAATGTAGGGGGGAAAAATGTTGGAAATTAAGGAAAAAAATTAAGAATGAATACATCAGTAAAATGAATAAAAGTAACTTTGAAAATAAAAAGCTAAGTAAAATAATCAGAGCAAAAGAACATTCTTCTTTCTTCTTCCCCCGCTCTCCACACAAGCTGTTACCTATAACAATATAGTCAAAATACTGCAAATATTTGATGTTTCTGCTTTGTAGAAGAAGAATCTAAATCCAGAGTGTTGAAATGTGTTCATATCTGCTGTTTTGTTGAAAATAAATGAGGTTTAAGATCCTAAAAATAGCAGTCATTTTTTGGACTGCTACAAAAAGACTACAGTCACCCATTAAGTTTTCTTTCTAATGTCTGTGCTTGATTTCACTAAACAATTTTTTTTTTCCTCCAACCTTTATATGTCTATATCAGACTTATTTTTTCTGTATTTTGTGTGAAAATCTAAAGTGATCATTTATGAACTGTAGCAATCACATTGCTTATACCTTGTCACACAGTTTATACCTTGCACTCTTTTGTATCTACAGTATAGAGAACTTTGGGATGGTCATTGTCTGTTAATGGAGAACTTCTGAATCATCCACTGTACTTAATCACGTCTTAAAACATCATTTCATTCTTTTCCTCTTTGTGACCTTCTAGGTGTGAACAGGTATCTACCTGACCATACTGTAAATATCCATTGCCAATATTCATTTAAATAGAGAGAGAAATAAATAAAGCACAGTATTTTATATCTGAATATATAACATCAGAAATTAAACCACTTTTCAGGAAAAGAGAGAGAGAGAGAGAGAGAGAGATGGTTACAAGAAATTGTTCATACAGAGCTTTTCTTATATGATAGGAATTAATTCTTTTCTTCCGTGATAGAAGAAGTTCAGATCCATTAAAATGAAGGACAAAACTCCAGTGACTTAGCTGGAGATATTTCATTTTCAATCCACCTCCTTTAATAGAATTAAGAAGCCTTTAAAAATTTGTTACACTCAATTTGTAAAATTATTTACACTTAGTAGTCCTTTTAAAAGACAGAGAAATATAATATCATGTCAGCAAAAGTGAGCATCAGACTTTATTATATTTGGCACTGACAGATCAAGGATTCTTCTCAATAATCTGAATGAAAAAAAAAATCTCTGCTACTTCTATATAGTCAGCTTTCATTTTAATTTTTTTCCTTTCCTTCTCTCTCAAGATTTATTTAGAAATCTTGACACATCCTCTTTTTCCACTGTAACCAAAAGACTCCCATTATTCTCTGTAGTATTTCATTAGGATGAATGTATATTTCTGCATTAAAAATGAACATATGTCTTTAGGCAGTACAGACATGCTATGAAAGGTCTCTATAGAAAAATCTCTAAAATATTTCTCATTATGTTTACATCATATATATATCAAATGAAAAATTTTAGGAAAAAACGCAGTTAATAAAAATTCTAAAATGACTCAGTTGCACTGATAGCATTTCTAAACTGAATTCTTAATATAAGAAACAGATTGTAGATAAGATCAAAAATGTCAGATTATCTTCAACTAATGAAATTATGATCAAGCTAACAGTACTTAAATAGCTTAATAGAAAATAAATAAGGTAAAAATCACATTTAATTTCCTTCCTTACTTCTCTGAATAAGATGAGAATTTTCATACTAGAAGCTGCAATCTAGTATCAATATGAACGGTTATTAGAAGAAGGAATACACTTCCATGAGTTTGGATTCTTGGTTTCATGAGAACTTCGAATCCAAAAGATGCTGTGTTTCTCTTATAAATATACTTTTCATTAGCTAATCAAGTTGCATACTGAAAGCAAGATTTTCATGCTTTTTTTTTCCTCCTCTTTCCAGAAGACTTCTTCATGGCAGTAACAGGAATTTTTCTCACACGTCTCCTTAACACAGAATCACAGAAACACCAAGGTTGGAAAAGTCCTACAAGATCATCCAGTCCAACCATCCACCTATTACCAATAGTTCTCACTAAACCATATCCCTCAACACAATGTGCAAATGTTCCTTGAACACCTCCAGGGTCGGTGACTCCACCACCTCCCTGGGCAGCCCATTCCAGTGCCTGACCACTATTTCAGAAAAGCAGTATTTCCTAACATCCAGCCTGAATCTCCCCTGGCGCAGCTTGAGGCCATTCCCCTTAATCCTATCATTCTCTCTAGTCTTTCAGGGACACCTTCTAATTCAAACATTAGGGCTATATAAAACAGAGCACTAAGGCTTATGCAAGGCGTTGAAACTATTTTTTTTCCCCTTCAGTATTCCCACCAGTGGGTCTAGTTAGGCTGGTGCACAGTTTCAAGTAGCTATGCTGAAAGCTAATCACAGAATTATAGGATGATTTGGGTTGGATAGGACCTTTAAGACTGTCTAGCTCCAACTCCCTGCCATACGCACAGACACCTCCCTCTAGACCAGGGAGTTCAAAACCCCATCCAGCCTGGCCTTGAATGCTTCCAGGGAGGGGGCATCCACAGCCTCACAAGACCCTTCAGGTACTGGAAGGCCACTATAAGGTCTCTCTGGAGCCTTCTCTTCTCCAGTATGAACAGCCCCAGCTCTCTCAGTCTGTTCTCGCACAGGAGCTGCTCCATCCCTCTGATCATCTTCATGGCCCTCCTCTGGATCTGCTCCAACAGCTCCATGTCCTTCTTGTGTTGGGGACTCCAGAAGGAGACACAATACTCCAGGAAATCCAACTGGTTTAACCCTCCTTTGCTCAACTACAGAGAAATGATACACTTAGATCCTGGCTTTAAGAGTAGATTTTGGTGTTAATCTAACTTCTAACCACAATATCCACTCAAAAAATAATCTGGTTCACAGTTACATAAATGTTTGGAGAACTGAAAGCCTGACCTGCAACTCTATCTCACAGCTGCATCTGACACAGACACAGTAAGTTCAGCTATGCTAGAGATGGGACAGAGCATACACCAATAACTTAAAAGTTAGAAAACCACAGGTGCAAATTTCCAAGCATTTCTCACTGTAACACAGAAATAAACAGAACAGCTGATTCTGTGGAAAAACATCTCAGACTGGAGTTCAAGACACTCCTTATAACAAAGCATCAATAGTTGCTTTAACAAGCAGACTACTTAAGTCCTTCATAGACATATTCCCTACGTAAACATCTGCAATGCTATCTGCAATTGTATCTGATTAAAGTATTTCTTGTTCTAAAGTCTGTGAAAGGACATGTATGCATCTTCATTTTATAAAGCCCTACCATATGCCCCTTCTGTATGAGTTCACATAAATAGGCTCTATAGGTGGTGGGTGGAAGGACCAGCCAAGCAGAGAACAACAGGCCACAACGAGAAGAAATACGTATTGAGAAGAAATTTGTGTGGAAGTTTTCCAAGAACTCATGAACTGTGGAGCCCAGCAACCCTGTCGAATCCAGCAGAGCCAACACACTCAGGGCACCAACAGTGTGCTGAACCATCACAGGATCACCAGCTCACAGCAGCACCAGCAGCTATGGGACACCACCAAGAGGGCGGAGGCTGCTGCATGCAAACAGATAACGCAGCATTATAGATGCATGAAGAAATATGCATCCTCACGTTACACACAAAAGTTACCTTCAGTATGCAACCAACAAAATGGGATGAAACAGTGACTTTTTGGGAGACCAGGTTTTTTCTAAATTTGGAGAAAAGTCCATCAGCTACAACCGTCAGTGGTGCATGAAGTTCCTGTAGTGTAAGAGAAAGAAAAAGATAGGGCATTTTCCTTCTCTTTTCCACAACAGTTAGAAATAACTCTCAAGCCCTCCTTTTCAATTACACATTAGATGTTCTTCAAAACAATAATCAGCTTCTCTTCGACATGCAATCATGTAACATAGCTACAGGTTCTGTGTCAGAACTTGGATAAAACAGACCAGAAAAGCAGAGTGATTGCTATGTTCAGTCCATAATGCTTTTCAGGAATAGACAAACAAAAGAATCACACACAAGCAACAAGCCTAAAATGTTTTAGTGTAAAAAGTGTACCAAACATGCCCAGATCTTTCTTAAAAGAACAAGCAGCGAATTCAGAGTAGTTCCTACCATCCTTAAGTGCTACAAACAGAAACAACAGGTATAGAGAAAAAAATAAGATAAATGGAATAGGTTCAGCCTGAAGATACGCACAAATTTTTAACGTTTAATACATACACCATTTTCAAACATGAGAATTCTTCAGATTATTAATAAGTATTTTATTTTTATGATATTGTGAGAAAAGAACTAGAAAGCATTTAGAGATGGATATTTCCTTCTACATACAGCTTTCTTGTTGTCACTTGCAGTAAAATCAGAGTACATAACGACTGCAGATTTATGATGAGCATTAGTCTTTGGCCTTGGCAGGAGCAAAAAAACAAAAAATAAATTTTCCTTTGAAGCTTTCAGGAAAAAGCATGCCATGTTTCATTGGCACTTCTGGAAAATAATTCACTGTTGGACAGAAGCATTTGGTGAACCAGCAATGTGAGTGTATATCCCTGCCTGGAACAGGTTCCTATTGGTGTTATGTTGCTATAAAACAGAGGCTCTCTAGGCTGGCAAATAATTCAACTCTTTCCAGGCACAGAACTCCAGCACTCAGTGAATTTGCTTATCACCTCTGTACAGACAGGAACTTCAAGGCCCTAAGAACACCACCCATGCTCTCAGAAATAGCACAAGTTAGAACACGGTCACTAATGCTAGCCAAACAAGCTGTACTTACGATTACAGCAATAAAATCCATGAATGTGTAAAGCTCCCAGCTACCTCACAAGGAGTTGAGGATGTCGTTCCTCCTCAGCTGTCTTACAGCTCCCCACTCCCAGCACACCCTGTGGCCTGCAATGCCTTTTGCCTGAACAGGCTTATTACTCCTCCTTCCTCTTGGGGGAGTAATGTTAAAGTGTTTTTTTGGCTTTTCTAGAGGGTGTATCCACAACTTCACTACATATGTTCTATCTGGATAGGTTTCTCCTAAAGCTATTGTAAGTTCACTCCATTTCTCAGAATTTAACCGGCAGTTTTGCCTTAGCTGAAGGAGAGAACAATCAAATCAGTGACGCAATTAAAACAGGTCAGAACTCTCCTTCTGTGACCCAAGAGATGACTGGGCAGAGCTATCTCTGTGAGCAGGCACCCACCTCCTGACATTCAGACTCACTCAGAAGAGGTAGCATATGTTGAAACATGGTTGTTTTTACACAGTCAAAGCATGAATCTGAACATATTATTTCTTCCATCGGTAGCTTTGAAATATTTTAAGCTCCAAACATATGAATTATTTAAGGGGAAGAAAAAACCAACAGCACCTCCGGAGGGTTGTTATAAAAAAAAAAAATACTAGGAGTTACAACAAGAATTTCCATATGCCAGGACTGCATCCGCTAGGAAGCGATCTCCCTTCATTAAAGCTTTCATCTCTCTGGCAGTTGCAGATATCTGCACCAGAGCTCTGAAATAGCAGTGCTTTTTAAGTGCTATACACACTTAACTCTATTTTCACAGTAGGTAAGCAAAGATCAGAACAGAAAACTGTCTCACCTTAGTATCCCCAGTTTCTCTGTCCTTGTACTGAACACCCACTATGCAGTCATCTTCTTCAAGCAGCTGTGTCACAGTTCCTTCAATGAATTTTGCACTGAAATAAAGCAGGATTTAGAAGAGGAAGGAAGAGGATTAAGGATGCCAACATTTCATTCTATTAGGCACAGAAGGAAAGCATCATTTTCAATAACCTTGTCTCTGCCACGATATTCTCTCTAACTGCAACACACAAAGATTCTTCAGCGCTTTTTGAAGCCACATTAAACATCAAACACTGCTTGACATTAGCTTCAGTTCAACACCGCCATCTGGCTTGACATTTCAGACTATTCTAAAGCTATAATGCTTAACATAAACACCCTACCACCAAGCAGAACTCCTGCTTTTGCTTTAGGCATTCCCTGGCTGAAGGAGATGAGCAGAGAGCAGTCTGACACCTATACGCAGTCAGAAATCAGCCCCCTGAGCATTTCCCTCTATTCAGCAGAGCAGACTGACAGAACACGAGGGATCTAACCTCACACAGAGGGCAGAAGCAAGATCCAAAGTAGCACTTCAATACTTAACACTGAGGTAGAAGTAAGGTTCCTAACTAACACAGAATAGTCCTCAATAATCTGTCCTGTTTAGGACAAAGAACTGACAGTACTTATGATCAGACTCCAAACTGAGCATCCCTTGCATCTATCTCCAATTTTGGCTCTTTCTGCTTAAACCTCTTGTTGGATCTGAGCTGTTAGACACAAACCCAGCAGTTCAGACCCTGCAGCTCAAGATGAACACACTTCTCTACTTCACAAATGTTTTCACATCCACATGGAATACAAAAGCTTAGAGAAATTAGATAAAGTTCCATATGAAAGTAAGACAGCTTGAGAGTTCAGGCCCTCCAAGGTAACATAGCAATTGAAAACATGCCTAACAGGAACTTCAACAGCAAGAGTATGTAGCAACCTACCAGGTTAATAGCAGGTGAATCAACATTCAGCAGATCTTACTGGCTTTTATATTTCTTTTATAGTCATAATTTAATTAACTGCTTATTTCCTATTCTGGTTCTAACCCACTATGAAAATCACTAACTAATGATACCCTACCTTTTTCCTCTGCAGAATTAATTTTACTCATCTGAAAGAAGTTCATATTATCTAAAACAGATGAAAACATTCAATAGTCATTATTTTCTATATTTTCACAAGTTCTGAGATGAAAAACAAAGCTTCACACCACTACGAAGAGTATTTCGCCTCCACTGTGCCTTGATGCAACATGCAGTTTCCTATGCTGTCATTAAAATGGGAAGAAAACATAGAGGAAATGAATAAAGAGTGGAAGAAAGGGAACTCAAGACTCAAACATTAGTTTTTGTAAATTTCTGCTGATAGGATTTCTGCATAGCTCATACAGAGTTCTCCATACATTGAGGTGCCCAAATTTCACTGAACTTGAAGCCATAACCAGGAAAGCTTTAGCTTTTATAGCTATTAAATGCAATCATCATTGATTTTAACTGTACT
>JAOWBP010051895.1:0-14319 GCA_028571105.1 Tragopan temminckii | reverse complement strand
CGCGCTCCCGGTGCGGGGCGTTGGTTGTTTGGTGCTGTAGGAACCCACCGTTAAGTACGTCTGAGCTTCGTTTAAGTGCTTTTTTTAATTACGTGATCTCGTGGGCTTGTGTTGGTCTCTGTGTGCGAAGTGAAAATGTCACGGATCAGCTTTGGGGCGTTCGATGCTCTCTGGATGCGCATTCGTGTTCATAAACGCATCAGAGCTTTCGCTCAGCAGAAAACCAGCTCTGAGCTGGGCCTCCGTTAAACAGACAGTGTAATTTACTGATTTGTGTGCATCTGCAAGCCACTGTCTTCCTTTTGGCTCCACGAAGCTTTGCTCTAAGCTTCAATCCCGCCGCAGATCAGGGAGCTTAGGGGGAACATCAGATGGCTCCGGTTAGCGGCCGTCCGCTTGGGAGCAAACCCGGCAGTGCCAGATGCTGCCATGACTTCATTAAAATCCCTCCAAATGGGAACAAGCTTTACGAGCGCCTCTGGGAACCACAAAACTGATAGGGTACTTCCTGCGTTGACTCCTAGAGTGAGGAATTCCCTCTTTCCTGAAAACGGACTCCAAATTCAGGAAATTGTCAGGATCACAGAATCACAAGGTTGGAAAGGACCTACAAGATCATCTAGTCTAACCGTCCTTCACTACTATTGCTACCACAAACTACTAAACTATAGAAAAAACCATTGCATTGTGCTCAACTAGGGTGCTGATTTGTTGGCTTTTTAAATTCTTTATTTTAAAGAAAAATGTCATGCTTTTAAATGCTTGTATTATTGAAATTCTAAAATTTTGGAATAAATGCCAATAAAATGCACAGTTTTTTAACTAGAGTTTTCTATAATGGACTTCTAACTGTCCTGCCTTCTAGCTCTACTTTGTGACTTCAGCAAGAGATAGTCCAGGGCCTTGGGCTCAGGTCTGTAATGGGCAAATCAACATTATTGCCTAAGGTGGGCTTACATCTTTCGTTAACCAAAGCATCATTTAACATTAAGCTGCAGCTTAAGGATGGACTTTACAAGAGAAATGCCAGCCGCTTCCTGGGTGAAAAGTTCTGCTCTCTTGAGACAGTGAGGTTCATTTAAAAATTAAGCCTATGAAAACCTATCACACACAATTGCATAAATGCTGGCTTTGATACTGCAGGCTTTTGTGTATGTTGGGTATCTGCTCTCACAGGAGCCTTGGTGACCTCAATGAAACTTGGCATTGTCATTAACCTTCACCTGCACTGCATGACCTGTGAGCCTCAAACTGGGTGTCTGTTTGTGAGCTTGTCTCACTGAAAGCAGCGGAGGTTTGTTGGCTTCCAGCTACAACTGTCTACTGTAAAACTCCGGGAAATATCAGCCCCATTTTTTAAACCTCACTTTTGCCTGTGCTCTTAAAAAAATGGTTCGATGTAGCTGAAAGCAACTGTTGAGGAGATGTGGTACCGATGATGTCACTTTAAAAGTGAAATGTGTAAGCATATGATATGTATTAGATATTGGATTAATATAAATTGGTGTCATAAATCAGCCCGATGCTGCTTGCTTAAAAAGCTGTGAGATATTATGGTCTGTAGTGGGTAAGAAAGCAGCACTCACTCTGTGCTAAAACACTCCCTGGTGTAAGAGGCGCCTGGTGACAGGTCAGATGCAGCAGTGGCCTGTCTCTGGTATTGGAAAATTCTCAGTTGGTTTGGTCTGCAGAAGCAATTTAACATGGCACCGTCAAGTCTTGTGGTTCTTAATTGTTTTATTAGGTCAGTGGTGTTTGCTGAGAAACTGTGGGGCGTGTTGCAGATGAAAATTCTTTTAAATATCATGAATTATGTACTTGCTACACTGCTGTGTCCACAAAGCAATAAAACCCCATAGAATTGTGGTGGTGTGTGCTTTTTCTGTCCCCAATTCTACAGATCTGTGTACTTACATATGTTTAATTCTAAACATCCAAGTATTTCTTTTGGAATTAGTGGGCCTGTTCTTAGGCTTAACGCTAAGCCTGCATGTAAACGTTTTCAGGGTCAGGATTTATATTCACAAAGTTCATAGGCTAAACCTGTCATGTGTTTTCATACTGACCGTGCTCTCTTTTGCGTGAGACAGTACAAGTGGCTGGTGGCATCTGGCTTGGCACCGATGGATGCTGCCTGCTCTGTGGGTGCAGGTGGGGCTGTACCAAGATGCTCTGCAGTGCTGCAGGCAGCTGCTACATCCATCAGGTGGCTTGCCTGGATGTCTGCCCCTTTAGTTCTCTCAGCTCTTCATTTTAATCAGCCCATCCCTGGCAGTACTCGGGGCTATATTGGCTGGGACCCTGGGCAGCCTGAGCTGGTGGGAAGCAACCCTGCCCATGGCAGCAGGTTGGTACTTAAATGAGCTTTGAGGTCCCTTCCAACTTATGCTGTTCTGTGATTACTGATAGCTTTTGGAATTCCTTTTTTAGAATTTGGGCTGAAAAGAGGAGGGTCTCAAGTTGAGTCTTTGTTAACTGTGCGTAAAATGCTGAAAACATAAGATTGTGTAAGTGTGCAGTTTAGTCTTGTATGGGAACTGTTAGGGCACTGCCTGAACCAGTGATTGAGAACTTAGAGGAGTGGTGTAGCCAGCCCTGGGATTACATGCGTGAGCAATTCACTGTGGGTCTACCCCTCCTTAACCTCATTTAAGGGCTGGCAGTAGAAAGGGAGCTCTCTCTACTTGGTGATCTCTTCCTTCTGAGAGTTTTCCAGTGAGCTCTTATCTTCAGAATGGGATAAGCTATTCCTTTCTCATTACTAGCTTGCAGTTAGTATCTTTCTTGGGTTATCCTAAAACTCCTCAGAGGCAACTACATACCTCTATTTCAATACAAGTCTAAAATCAAATAATCTGAAAAGGCAAGATTCTAAGTTACATTTTCCCATTCTGCTGTGATTTTTTTTCCATCCAATTCACAGTAAGGCTTTTTTTTTTTTTTTTTTTTTAAATGGATCCTTGTGGTAACTCAGCTTGGTATTTTCCATTTCCTTTTTGTTTGAAAGAAGCAAGCTGTGATGTTGTTCTGGTTTCCCAGTGTTTTGTTAAGAATATCTAGATGATGCCATTACAGCAAAGCAGACCAAATCAGTCAGTGAAGCAACTGTGAGGTTATAAATGTGTTGGATCAAGGCAAATATTTTTTACAATCAGGGTGGTGAGGTACTGGCACAGATTGCCAAAAGAGCAGGTGGGTGGCTTGTCCCTAGAAGCATTCAGGGTCAGGCTGGATGGGACTCTTAGCATCTGATGGAGCTGTAGGTTTCCCTGCTCGTTGCAGAGGGATTGGACTAGATGATCTTTAAAGGTTCCTTCCAACTCAAATAATTCTGCGATCCTTCGAATATTATGTTCTAAGTTAATGTTTGCCTGTGGAAAGGTGGAGTTGCTTTGCTTTGTGTTGAGTGGTGGGTGTTGCATTTATCTGGCAGTTTTCCCTTCATTCCACAGTAAGAAGTGTCTTCACATTTCCTTTAAGTCCTCCAGTGTTTAACTGCTGTTCAATGGAGTGCACAGAATGGTTAGGAAGAACTGTTGCTTTTAGAGCAAAAATCAGTCTGACTGAGGAATATATCCAATGCATGTATAGATGCTGTTTTAAAATGTTGTAAATAAGTTGCTCTAGATAATGAAGAATATGGAAGTAACCTTATTTGTCCGTGCTGCAGTGTTGCTTGGAACAGAGCACAGTTGGAGGTGATGTACATTACAGTCTCATCTGAGCAAGGAGCAGGGAACTGTGGCTGAAGAATGGGGTTTTTGGATGGCATTGACTGTAGTGGTGTAGTGCTGTCACGTTGCTCAGTACACTGGGGAAAATGGGTGGCCAGCTCCTGCTTCTGCAGTGGGACATTCTGTAAGGGGGAATGATTTTAGTGTGTGCTCTCGCCATTGCAACCCCTGGGGATAACATTACAGTCTTGTGTTTTCATGATTATCTCCCGAGAGCTTGCACAAGCCAGCAGTGCCCATTGGGATGCTGTTGTCTGTCACCTATGGGCTGGTGCTCTGGGGTGAGCACAGGTACCTACAGTAGTTGTGTGGTATCCAGATAAGCCAGCTTGTTCTGCCACAGGAATTTTGTTTGTTCTGTAAGGACCAGCACGTGGTGAGCTGTTCTGATACACAAGCAACACTTTAAAACCCTAATGTGTCATGAGTTTTCTGGCAGACGTTCTAGGGGAGAGGTGTGTAGAGATTAGCTGGTATCAATGAGCCTTCTTAGTGCATTTAGTTTGTCACAATGTGAGTGTGTTTCTGTCTGGGTACCTTGTTTTACTACCACAGAAATGAGCTGCATCAGCAGATGTTCTCTGTGTCTGTGTAATAGACCTATACTGAGTTTTTTGCTGGCATAGCGATGTCATCAGGATCGTTCCCCTGACATTGCCACCTGCTACACATGCAAAACCAAAGCAAAACTAAGAATCCCTCCCAGCTCTTAGGATGACCTCATCCCAATTCCAGCACAGGTAGCTCCTCATATGGTCTGTGTTTATGGATTTGATTTGAGCTGCTTCTACACGTTTGGAGGCTTCAAGTTATAGGGGGGAAAAAAAAAAAAAAAAGAAACAACTATAAGCTGTACTAACTCATTCAGGGGATGCCTTGTTGCTGCTTCGCTTTTCAATGGTCCATCCTCTAATGCATTTTTATTCTTATTCCCCTGCTCCACATCAGCATTTTCTCCAGTTGTAGTTCTGTTGTCGGGTTTAAAGTTTCTTTGTATCGAGACTGAAGTAACTAAGTAAAAACTGATGCATTCCCAGACCACATAGATCCTAATTTCTTCCAGAGGCTTTTTGGTCTTTTTAAGCATTTGCTGTGAACTCCCTTACATTCATATAGCTTTAATCACACACTTCACCCAGTGTGAAGCTGCCCCTATTTTTAATTGCAAGAAGGTTTGGTGGTTGTTATTGTTGTTGTTGTTTTTTAAAGCTTTTAAATGCTTTTAAAGTCAGGCATCTTCAAGAGCAGGTTGACTGGGACTGCCTGCTGTGCAGCCTCTTTCCTGTCTTTATTACTTGTTTGTTCCAGAGGAGATCTCTCAGCCTTTTGGGTGAGTAAATGAAGCTTACCTAACATGCAGATCCTAATGAATCAATAAAATAGTTCTGCTTCTGTGCTAGATCCTGCTTTTATGCTAACTAAAAATGAGGATAAGTCCACTGCAGGACTATTTTACAGGTAGTTCATTACTGAGCTGTCATTGCTTCTTTTAATTGTGATTTTTAAGGCTTCAATCTTAAGGTGTCCTGCCTTATAGCAAAGGAGTATGAAATGCTCTTTGTTCAGCACTGCCTTCAGAATTGCCTTTTGCTTCTAAACTATTCTAATGCCTTTAAAATGCTAAAAGTGAAGCTATTCTCAAGGTTACAGGGGGCTACACATGCAGATATGTTTGTGCGCTTATGGATCTGTTGTGCATTGGATCTGAATGCCTTACAAAGATGTTGGATCTTCCCATGGACATAGTAAAGGTTTATAAGAATTCAGAGACAACCAAACGTTTCCTTTCCAAATCACCTATTAAAATTCCACTTAGTCTGGCAGATAACCGCTGTGCAGTACCTGTTACCTGCTGGATGGCTCAGCATGTCTGCTTTGTGCCGATACATCATATCCTGCAGCTTGTGCTATGTGTCTGTCCAGTTGGAATTGAGAGGAGCTGAATTAGGCATCACTGTCTGTAGAGCAGTAAGCTCTCATGGTATATTCTAACAGCGTGGGCATGGTTCAGTATAAACAATACTTGCATTTGTAGCTGTGGGGAGTTTTCCCCCCTCTGAAATCCATTTTGACTGATAGCTGCTGACTTACCTATTGACTGTGGTTCTTCTGCCTTCTGCAGGGAAAATTAACTTTCCAGTTGTTGTGGTTTAACCCAGCAGGTGGCTCAGAACCTCACAGTCATTCACTTACTCCCGCCACTTCCCAATGGGATGAGGGAGAGAATTTGAAAGAGCAAAGTAGAACTCATGGATTGAGATAAAGCTATTTACTAAGATAGTCACAACTATTAGCCTTTTTTCTGTGTGTATGTATATAGAACAAGTGATGCTCAAGCTACTGTTCACCCTGACCAATGCCCAGTTCACCCCCTGAGCAGCAGAAGAGGGCCAGATGAATGGCTGTCCCCTTCAGAACTTCTTCCACGTGATGTCATATGGCATGGAATGTCCCTTTGGCCAGTGTAAGTCAGCTTTCCTCATTCTGTTCCCTCCCAGCTCCTTGGGCCTGTAGCTGCTTAGCAGCAGCTATAAGCGTCACTGTGTTATCAACATTGGTTTTCTCCTAGAACTAGAACATGGAGTTACAGCAGACGCTCTGAAAAAAACAATTCTGTCCCAGCTGAAACTAAAACACCAGTAAACCAAAAATGATGATAAATGAGTAGCAGTAAAAAGGAGAATCAGCAGCTCAGAGTGTCTGTGCTCTTGACCTGAACTGTCTTGCCATGTAAGCAGAAAAAGAGAATCTATGGGAAAATTAACACAAAAGTGAGTGGTAATGCAGAATTCCCGATTACTGGAGTGTGAAATGAAACTGTTACAGTTCTTTCTTCAGCAGTAAGAGATGTGTGCCATGCTAGTACGGAAATGCCACAGAAGTGTAATATTTTCCTAAATAACATTTTGAAAAGTTTGGAAAGCTGTGAAGCCAGGAAATGTTCATCGCTAGGTGTCATGACATTATGAAGTAGAGGATGTTTGATGAAGAGCTTTTGGATACAGTTTGACATGTTATTTCCTATAAATTATTACAATGCAGATCTCACAACAGCTCCCATTTGTCTTTAAAGAACAATCTCAAGTTTAGTGAAGGCAACTTGCTTTGCAGAGCTGCAGTGCAGTTAGGGTGCAGTAATGACAAGATGCTGTTGTTTCAAAGAGGGAAGTTCTGTCTGAACTGCAATATTGACTTGGAGTAGAAGAGATGTTTTGCTCTAGTAGATGTAGCAGGTTTTATAGTATGTGTTGCTTCATTTTAAGGCTAAATGAGATGGAAAGAGGGAGAGACTTCCCTACACTATACTAATAGGTGTTAGGAATAGCTGCTCTCCCATGTTATATATGCAGATTTTTAGATGCTGCATCACATGCTGAATAATGCTCAGTCATCCATAGAATTTGACTGTACAATTTAATCCACATCTGGGACTCCATGAGGTCCTTTGTTGGCACAAGCATCCTTCTGTCTGGTTCTGCTTGCAGGAAAGTCACTGAATTCAGCCTTGTTATGTGACTATAGCAAGGCACCCATTATAGGATCCCTTTGCTAGGGCTGAATTGCTGCTGGTACAAATCTCATTAGCATTCTACTTTTATTAGAACTTTATATATAGTAAGTTTCTGCATATTTATATATAGACATTTGTTAATTAAACAAAGATTGTGAATGAAACTAAAATATAATAGGTAAAGGGACTCAACAGAAATCTGATCCAGACTACTTTTTACCAGCTTAAGTGCTGTTTCCTCTGTAGCTTTGCTTTTACTTCTAGTTGTGGAGTAACTTTATTCCTCTGGTGCTGTCAGCAGTTACAGTGGTGAGGAGCTTCAGAGATGTGTTCTTTAAATAGATCATCTGTGTAAATATTAACAACATTGATTGTAGAAAATGTCATTAACCGGGTTTATTGAGGGAGGGGTTCACATAAATCTCCACAACAAAAGTTTGGAAAACAGTAAATTAGTGATGGGAAAAGTAATAAACTTTTTACGAGGTAACATAGGAATTATTCTCTCTATTTTCCATCAGATGCATAGGTGCATATAAAAAGACACCGGGTTGCTTTTGTTCGGAAAATATATTATATGATGGTGTAGTCTAGGCGTTAAGTTCTGTCTTTAAAAAAAAAAAAAAAAGATAAGCTTTGTTTCTGACTTAAAATAAACCGGTTTTTCAAATTCGAAATAAAATTGAAACAACAACAACAAAAATGGTGAATAACAAATTGTTTCATCAGGAGCAGTGGATACTGGTCACAGTGACTCAATGATCAAGTGGACACCAGTGACAAGTGGTTTCCCTCAGGGCTCAGTACTGGGACAGGTGTGCTTCAACATCTTCATCAGTGACAGTGGGATCAAGTATATCCTCAGTGAGGTTGTGGATGGCACCAAGCTGCGTGGTATGGGGTGCCGTTCAGAGAGAGCTAGTCAGGCTCAGTATTGGGCCCAGGAGAACCTCATGAGGTTCAACAAATTCAAGTGCAACATCTTGCACTCGGGTCACACCAACCCTTGCTGTCAGTACTATCTGGGGGACAAAGGGATAGAGCACAGCCCTGCCGAAAATTACTTTAGAGTACTGGTAGATGGCAAACTGGACATAAGCCAGCAATGTGCCCTCGCAGTCCAGAAAACCAACTGTATCCTGGGCTGCATTCAAAGCAGCATGGCAAGCAGAGGTGATCCTGCTCCTCTGCTCTGCACGGGTGAGACCTCACCTGGAGTACTGCATGCAGATGTGGAATCCTCAGTACAGGAGACACGTGGAGCTGTTGGAGTGCATCCAGAGGAGGGCCACAGAAATGATCCAAGGGATGGAATACCTCCCTATGAGGACAGGTTGAGAGAGCTGGGGCTGTTCAGCCTGGAGAAGAGAAGGCTCTAAGGAGACCTGAGAGTGGCCTTTTGGTATCTGAAGGAGGGCTGTAAGAAAGAAGGGGACAGACTCTGCTAAACAGTCTGTTGTGGTAGAATAAGGGGTATGATTTCAAAGCAGAAGATGGGAGATATGGATTAGGGATAAGGAAGTTGTTCTTTTACAATCAGTGTGATGAGGCACTGGCACAGGTTGCCCAGAGAGATGATGGATACCCCATCCCTGGAAGCACTCAAGGCCAGGCTGCATGAGGCTCTGAGCACCTGATCTAGTTGTAGAGTGTGCCTGTTCATTGCAGGGGTTGGACTAGCTGATGTTTAAAGATCCCTTCCAATTCAGGATGGTTCTGTGATTCTATGACAATGAAATATTAAAACTTAAATGTATTTAAATATTTATTTATGAAATTGTATATAAGTACACTGATAAAACTCTTTAGTGGAAAAGTGTTCTGCTTTAACATGAATTGGAGAGGATTAGGATTTAATAAAGTGAAACATAATAAAGTGTTTGAGGGGAAAACTATTTTTCCCCAAGGTTTTGATTTTTAAAACTACCATCTTTCTTCCCAGATGTTCTAGAATACATTATTCATTGTTTTAAAACAACTCTAATCTTTAATACGATTATCTGTGTACTTCCTTTGTTTACTGAGGGATTTTTCAGATTATCAAATCATGCTGTGTACAAATCCTACTCTTCTTGGTGCGTACTTTTAAGCCATTACATTCACTAGGCAGTGCCCAAAATGAAGTTGACTAATGTAAATTATTGATGATTATTGTATTCACAATGGGAGGTGAAATTGAGTCTCCTGTCTTGATTCACAGTTCACTTGCAATACAGAGTAATGAGAGCAGGTACACCAGGGCACCAGAACATCCGAATTGATTTGCAGTGTAAATATAGACAAGTCATTTATGAATATAAGGAATTCCAGAGAGAAAACAGTTGGAGCTGAAGTTGTCATTTGCTTTTGAAGAATATGCTCAGTATGTTTTTCATAATAACCATACACTAAAGCGAGAATAACTATTGTGGCACTTGTGCAGTGTGGTTCTTTATCCTGGGTCTTGTCATAATGCTTCATAAGTGAGGGGAGTCTCTTGCATCCCAGTTCTTCATATAAATTTTTGAAATCTTTGGGTGGAATTTCTTGGAGGGTGCAAACTATGCAGGCACGAGGGTTTTCTCTTGCTTGAAATTGTCAGAATCTTCTGTGGGGGAAAAATGTCAGATACTCAGATGGCTTCTTCTCCAGCAACATCTGCCCTCCACATCCTTCCTCCTTGTGTGCAGGAGTTCGCATGCAAGGCGTAGCAGCAGAAGCAAGCACAAGAGGATGCACCTTTGAAGGACAAATCAGTATGGTGATAGCTGTGTTTGCTGGCAAAACCCTGAGTAAGCAGGTGGGCTTGGCGCTGTGCCCATAGGTGAATGTGTTCCAAGCCCTTGGTTCTGCCCGCAGTCTTGAGAAACATTCCTGTGAGGGCTTTAGCTGCCCTCTGTTGCTTCACCTTGGATGCTGAGAGAAAGAAATGCCCTTTGGTAGCTAGGACCAAGGGTATGCATGGCTTAAAAAAA
The DNA here is from genome assembly GCA_028571105.1 of Tragopan temminckii. Taxonomy (NCBI): domain Eukaryota; kingdom Metazoa; phylum Chordata; class Aves; order Galliformes; family Phasianidae; genus Tragopan; species Tragopan temminckii. The sequence continues at coordinate 4,120 of JAOWBP010051895.1, read as the reverse complement.
AAATAAAAATCAATTTAGGTAGTATCGGTTGCATTTAGAAATGTCTCAGTTTCTTTTGTGTGTGCTGAGTGGCAGGAGAGATGGCATTCTGTGTCTGTATTTGGCACTCGGCAGCGGGAAGGCTGGGGCAGGACCTGTCCTCTGTGCAGCTTCATTCTTGTTCCTTGGCCTCCCTCCACACTAATTCCCTGGCTCTTCTTTGTGACATTCCCTTATGGTCCCCCCTCAGACACCAAAGCTGGAGCAAGCGATAAAAAGCAGTTGGATACCCAGCTGTTGCTGAAGAGGAGAGCAGAGAAATAGCAGATGGAAGGACAAGCTGCTCTCCCCAATGCCCACAGCTGTTCCCTGTGCCTTTCAATGTAGTGGCTGGCTCCAGAAGGGTTTCACAGAATGGCTGAGTTGGAAGGGACCTCTAGAGGTGCCCAACCCTACTCGAGCAGAGACACCCAGAGCAGGGTATCCAGGTGGCTTTGGGAGATCTCCCAGGGAGGAGACTTCACAGCCTCTGGGCAGCCAGTGCCAGTGCTCCATCAACTCCATGACAGAGAAGTGCTTTCTGATGTTCAGAGGGAAATTCCTGTGTGTTCCTTGCCCACAGTAATGGTACTGGGCACAAGTGAGAAGAGCCTGGCTCCTGCCTCTTGGCACCCTCCCTTCAGGTATTTAGACACTGATGTGATCTCTCTGAGCAGTCTCTTCTCCATTCTAAACTGTCTCAACTGATGTGGTTGCTAAGCCACTTTCCATTGTATTCAGAAAGTCATAGCTTGAAAGTCCCTAGTGTCTGGAAAAAGGGAAATGTCACTCCCGTTTTTTAAGAACGAGCAAAAGGAAGAACTGGGAATCTACAGGATGTTGAGCTTCATGTCTGTGCCTGGGAAAGTCATGGAATAAATCCTGGAAACTATGTTATGAAGGGGCATGCAAAACAAGGATATGATCTGAGACAGCCAGCACAGTTTTACCAAGGGCAGATAGTGCCTGACAAATACTGTGACCTTCTGTGATGAAGTGATGGCATCACTGCAGACAAAGGAAGCACAACTGATGTCATCTATCTGGACTTCTGCAAAACCTTTGATGTGGTTCCACACCACATCCTTTGATCTAAATTGGAGAGATATGAAGGGTGGACTGCTCGGAGAGTAAGGAACTGGATGGATGGTTGCAGCCAAAGGGTTGTGGTCAATGGCTCTATGTCCAGGTGGAGGCCAGAAATGAGTGGTGTTCCCCAGGGTACCAGTCTTGGGACTACTGCGCTTCAGCATCTTTATCAATGACCCAGATAGCAGAATTGAGTGCACCCTCAGCAAGTTTGCTGATGATGCTAGTATGCCTAGGTGTCTCTTGTACTGGAAGGCCTAGGACTGGACCCAGCACACCAGGTCTGGCCTCGTGAGTTCTGGCAAGAGGGGAAGGATCACTTCTAGGCCAAGCTTCCACAAGTCTGACAGAAAAGGTGGAAAGACACGTGAGAGCAGTGCTTGCTTGCTGAGGTGAGTTGCCTGATGATAGAACTCACCACTTCTGGCTTTGATTATTGCTGCAAATCTGCCATGCATACCCAGTGAGCTCACCCTGTACCTTTGCTGCTGTTCTGTGCTGCTGAGGTTTATGGTGCCCCTGAGGCTACTCCTGGATGTCAGGAAGAAAATCAGAGAAATACTGCCAGCGTATTTTTTATTGCTAACGCAGGAGAAGTTTAGCTGAGTACAGACAGTGATATTCTTAATTTTCCAGGCTGTTGCTATCTTATTCTCTAGCTGTCTCTAGACATCCTCACCATTTTATGTTTCCCCTCTAATGGCATGAGCCAGGATGTCATAATATCCAAAATCAAATGTACCAGAAAATATAATAAATTAGAGTTGAGCTAGCAGAGTAATTGAAGAATAAACTGAATTTTAAACAACACAAGATTGCGTTATGAACTGATTGCTATGCACAAAATGCACTGGAGGAGTGTGACTTCACGTAGATTTACTATTGATGGCAGCATTTCCTAGATTGCTACTGGTAATAAAGAAATGAAAATGGTTTGAACTTTTGAGTTAGTACCACAAAATAATGTTGCAGCAAAGGAGGAGTACCATTCTAGTTATGCTGCAAAGTAATTCTGGAATAAAAATTTTCTCAGTGCTTTATTTAAGAGGTTTCTGTGAGTTTAACAGTCCTGATGCATATAAGGCTACAAAGTGACAGAAGGTTTTGTGTGGAAAGAACTAAATTTGTCCTCAACTCCTAATGTGCTTTTTTTTTTTTTTTTTTTTTAATAAGAAATTGCATATAAAATGTACCTGGGGCACCTTCTGAAACTGAGTTTAGGGACATAGAATCACCAAAGTTGGAAAAGACTTCCAAGATCATCGAGTCCAACTATCCATCTACCACCAATATTTCCCTATTAAACCACGTACCTTAGTACCGCATCTAAATGCTTCTCAAACACCTCCAGGGATGGTGACTCCACCACCTCCCTGGGCAGCCCATTGCAGTGCCTGCGCACTCTTTCAGAGAAGAAATTTTTCCTAATATCCAACCTGCCCTGGCACAACTTGAGGCGGTTGGTTCCCTCTCATCCTATCACCAGTTACACAGGAGAAGAGGATGACCCCCATGGCACCACAACCTCATTTCAGGTAGTTGTAGGGACCTGTAAGGTCTCCCCTGAGCCTCCTCTTCTCATGTGGTGTTCTTAAGGAATTCTAAATTTGTGTGCCATGTCAGTTTTATAGCAGGTAATCTGCATCTTGTTTGAATAATTTCCTTCTAATTTTTGTTTCATTAAACCACGCACTAAAACACCCCAGAAAGAAACAAACAAAAAACACCACAACAAAAATCAGCAGATAACACTACATAGGGCTTGTTAAAAAATACTCCCCTTGCTGTGGTGTTCATAGAGATATTGGGAGACTGTCACGTTTATCTGAGGTGGCATGAGAAGTTCTGGTTTTGCAAGCTAGCAGGCACCTCAGCTGAGATGTCATAGCTGAGCATGCGTACTTCTCCTGGTCTCCTGAAATCTGAAATGAGATAATGCTGGTGAAATCCACCCTGAGGCTGTTCTTACAGCTCCAAGTTACAGGAAACCCTGGGAAATGCAAATAGCTGCTACCGACTATTTGCTAAAAGATAACAAACGGTTCAGTTGAAGAATGTCAGTGGGCTGTCCAGCACTCAGTTCTATACAGAAGAATTGGTGTCACGTTAGGATGCTTGTGTGCAGAGAAAACCTGAAAAACATTTTGCACCATGCTTTATTTTCTATTCATCCTTGTTTTAAGAATATAAAATAAACTTTATGTAGAGATGAGATTTTTGGCAGCAGTAGTTCTGCTCTCAAGTCAAGACTCTGTCACTTAATAAATTATGTTCTGCAGCAAAACACCAGCTACTGTGGCATTTCAGTGGTACTAATCAAATGTAAGCCTTCTTCGGTGGCAGAGGGCAAGAAGTAAGCGCTGTGTGATTTGTGTTTAAGTCAGAAGTTTAGAGTTTAAAGGTTAAAGCTGTATTTAAGCATGAAATTCTTAGAATCATAAAATGGTTTGGGTTGGAAGGAACCTCAAGGATCATCAAGTTCCAGCCCTCCTAACGCAGGCAGGGTTGCCAACTGCTAGATCAAGTGCTAGATCAAGTACTAGACCAAGTTGCCCAGGGTCCCATCCAGCCTCGCCTTAAACACCTCCAGGGATGGGGCATCCATAACCTCTCTGGGCAGCCTGTTTCAGCACCTCACCACTCTCTCAGTAAAAAACTTCCTCCAACATCCAATCTAAATCTTCCTTCCTTTAGTTTAAAACCATTCCCCCTTGTCCTGTAGCTATTTACCCTTGTAAAAAGTTGATTTCCCTCATGTTTATAAACTACCTTTAGATATTGGAAGGCCTCAGTGAGGTCTCCCCGCAGCCTTCTCTTTTTCAAGCTGAAAAAGCCCAGTTCCTTCAGGAAATTGTATTATTTATGCTCATTATTCTTGTAAAATTTAAATAAGGTTGACTACCAGGAATGATAATAAAATACATTTTACTTGTAAGCTAATTTTTTTAAATAGCAAAAAAATAGCTTTTCTGAGTTAAATAGGTGAATATATATGGTGAGCTTTATTGTTCTG
>JAOWBP010051893.1:0-14323 GCA_028571105.1 Tragopan temminckii | reverse complement strand
CCCATTACAAAGTAATAAGTGGAAGAAATGTGGTAGTCTTATCTCTTTCCCTGCTGGATAAGACTCCACATCACAAACACTACTCTATAATTGAGAAGCCTCAGAAGCTTTTCAGAAAGGTTCAGCTGCAGAACAGTATAGGGCAACAGATTTTAAAATGGAAACATAAAGTCTTGCATGTTCATTTCTTCCCTGTGCTCTGCTTTAGTCAGTCCTGTTAACAGCCAAATGATTTTATGAGCTATAGATTCAGCCTTTATGCAGTGATGAAATATTGCAACAAAGAATACTTATTCAGTTAACTTTCCAGACTGGAGCCGTTTTTATATGGACAATTTGAAAAGCACTGAAAACTGAGCCAGGCTCAGATTCAAATACAGATAATAGTTCTGCACTCAGGGAACAAAAGATATTAATGCATCTTTCTCATCTCTAGTTTCTATGAATGAGCTAGCAAATAGGTGTAATTATCAACAAGCAATCCAAATTCTGAATTTGAAGGTTAACTTCCTGATGATTAGCAAGGGAGATTGATGTTGCTGCATTCTGGGGCTTCCTGAGTAGCACATCACAGGTGGAACTAAACCAGATCTGTTCTGTTTATTTTTACCATATGGCTAGTAGTAGTTAAGATGCCTGATAAATAGAAGGATATCCACTGCAGATGATGTTTGAAGCTTTCATGATGGAGTTTCATAACAAAAGACTCAGCTACGTGGATAAGGACTGATAGAACGAAACTCAACTGCATGCACTCAGGATTCAGGCCAGCCTGGGAGCTACAGATGTGTAAGAGTTGCTCTTCATTGCTGCTGATAGTTTTCACTTAACAGTCACACGGCTTCCAGACCATGGCTGGAGTACAGAATGGAGTGCAGAGCAAGGTCAGAGAAGCTTGCTTCTGCCCATAACTGCCCATGAGACCATGGTTTGAGATATTCAACCGCTAGATAAACTTTACAAGACTGGAACACAAAAGAAAATAACTTCTATGAAAGCTACAAAAGTGCCTGTTTACAAAATGGTGAACTCATGACTATCAGTTCTGCAGAGCCTGAGATATCAGTAAAGTTGAAGGTTTAGACTCTATTCTTTAGAGTTTAGGAAATGAACAGGAGTTAACCTTCAGGCAATAGACATTCAAATAATTCAGTACTGTGGTGCATCTATAGAAATTAAATTTCACAGACGGTTATCATTTCTTCCCTTCCTCAGACCTGCAGATCTTTGAAATTATTTGGTCTTTCAAAAATAAAAAAGCAAGTGATATTGTTCAAAGATTTATATTTGCAAAATCAATTTACCTGTCAGCTACTACACAAACTTATTTGAGTCTGAAATATTTACAGCATGGCAGAAAAGCTAAGTATGAGTGGAGTTTGTTATGTTATCACAAAACTGCCCTCCTTCAAAAACAGTTTTTTCCTTTTCACTATTTTGCAGAAAGCCAGAAATGTAATACTAGAAGCAGTATAACATTGTTCTTTCTTAAACATATACCTTTAATTAAGGAAAAAAAATGATCATCTGATAAAATTTCTTGATCATACTCAAGAGCAGATACTGTTCATGAACATTTAAGTCATAATCATTCTGCCTACCTTAGCTTCACAACAACAGGGTAGCTCTCCATCCCTCTCCTTAGAAGAGGGTAAGATGGCATGTCAGCATCTTGGGAAACTTTTCTTTTTCATTCTTCTCATTACAAGTATTGCAAAAAGAATTTACTGTTTGATCACTCTTTGTTCCACTCTATGTTTTCTCATGTCTAGTGCAAAAGGATGTCCAAGACACCACTGCTTTCCTGGAGCATCAGTAATCACAGAGATAGCAGGAGGTAAGGGGCATGCATGCAGCCGCCACAGAAACTGGTCTCTACAGGTCAGCACAGATGGAAGGGCTCACCTGTACTCACTTGAAGTTCATACAAGGCTCAGCAGCCATAACTGGAGGTTATTAGGAGTGATGGCATCAAATCTGTTTGGTTTGCAAAGCTTATCACCTGGTAGCAAGGTGACCAAAAGCTCTACCTAATTCCAGTCTATGGGCAGAAAAAGCAAAGTTAAACCTTGAAGGAACACTCTTTCTGTTAAAGTATGTCTTTATGATCAAACAACGTAGGACATATGGTTTTTCCCACAGAGAACGAACACCATTAACTTTCCCTTTTTGGTAACAAGGTAACCATATCCTCACCATGCCACATGCCACATCATGAGTCCATTTGCTGAATTCTGCTGAGAAATCTATGAAACTTATTCAGAGGTCAAGCAAAGCCTTACAGTGTATGTAGTTGCATGTGCAGTAGGCTGGAAAAAGGAGAATATGAAATTTGTCAGTCACCCCTCAATTTAGGAATCAAGAAAACCAAAGGCTCGGAAAGATCTGAAATCTTGGGAAGGTCTGGAGAATAAAATCTCCATCATCTCTTTGTCCATGGAGGACTTGCCCTACCCAAAGAAAAAAGTGAGCAAGCAGTAAGAGTCAGAGGCTGCAGGCTATAAAGGATGGCAGCTGCTCATTTGGGCAAGGCGATGGGCTCTGAAATGTCATGTGAAGATGGTTCATATGGGGCACCAACTTGCAGAAGAGGGCCTTGTCCTTCAGCATCCGAAGGTCTTGCATATGCCACTGGTTATCCTACCTGCCAGTCAACATAGTCCCTCATGCTAAATTTACTTGAAGATTCCTATCCTAAATTTATAAAATGCAGCAATATTTGATCCTCAGTAATGCATCATGGAAGGAAAGAGACATTTTTACATTTTTCCAGATCAAATGTTCAAATGAGATCTCAAGGCAAGCTCTCCTAGAAAAACAGAACTTAAAATGTTGTCATTACAGGACAGGATCAGACCCATGACTGATCTGGTCCAGTAGGTCTGAGAGTTCAAACATCCATGAGCGAGTCTTGTGACTCAGCTGCTGCTTAGATAACTGGAGGTGGGTGAATACATGTTTGGAAATTAGTCAGGCAGCAATGATGTTTTAGCACACATCTGTAAACTTGTTAGCTCTGTTAAAAATATTAACAATGTTATGCCAAATCATTCTTTCAGCTACAACAGCTCAAATCTGTTACTGCACTGAAGCTCTGCTGTTTTCCTTTTTAATTACATTTAACCTATCAGCTGCTTACTGTTAACAAAATCTGAGAAAATGGCTACATTAAAGCTTTTTAATTTTTTGCCGTTTGAACTCAGATGATGCTAATTTAAGAAGACAGCACACAGCAGCTTACCAACCGTCTTCTTTGATCACTTCTATATTTGTTTGTGGCTTCTTTCTCTGGAGAAATGGATGTGTACATTCACTGAAAAGGCTATGCTCTACTCCAGCCCAGCTCCAGGTAAACCTTCCAGTTCAACTGCTACTACGAATACAAACAACATACACAGAAGATGCGTAACTGAGGCAAAATGACAATTTTCGTTTCCTTGCAGATTGATATTTTTCAGCTAGATCTGAATCTGAGACATTTGAAAAGGGAAAAGAGTTTTTTGTTTATCACTTGTGTCATTTTAAGAATATTAATATGTCCCTCCTCTGTCTTTCTCTCACCTTTATCATTTTGTGTTTATGAATGAGTGGAAATATAAACACTTCACTCTGAGATAATTAGTGCCATTTCCCAGCCCGACTCCTTGTCAGGGCTCTTCATTTCCCTTTTACCTCAGCCAGCCTCTGCACATCTTGTGTCCCTCATCAAAATGCAATTTTCTCTTCGTACCACCCTACACCTGCAGTATATTCACCCTCCGATCAGGGTATTACACATTGCCTCAGCAACCTCTTCTGTATGTACTACCCATATCTACAACGAAGTCCGCCATGCTCTCTACATCCTTTTCTTTCTCACCTTTTGTTGAAGCCTGCATTTATTTTCAAAGACTTCTCTGCTCAGCCTTTTATGTGCTGTGCTTTAAGCCCTTTCATTCCCCTGAGCATTCCCAGCCATCCATTCTTGCCCTGAGAGGGAGGTGGATCTTCCTTGAATTTATTATTCAGGGAAGGGAGACAGGCCCCATTATTTGAAAGGCTCTGTTTGATTTCACAAGTCATTTAAATGAATGGTACGTATGTGCAACTAGCCAGCGCTTGTTAAAATGGTTAATTTGATCCTTTCTTTTCAGAGATGGTGGGAGAACCTAAAATCACAAAATGAGTAACCGAGTAAAAAGGCAAGAATTACGTTTTGTCCTGCTTTCTTTGTAATAATATTCAATAATAACATAAATCTTACAGAAATACTTATAGGGTATTACTATATCCACCAAGAGTTCATTATGTCTTACTTTATCAGAATGAAAGGCAGGGAAATGAGTGATTAGATTATGACATTAAAGCTGTGCCATTTTTATTTAAGCAATTGCATTACTTGCAAAGCAGTCTGCCAGAAAAATGACTGGTTCAGTGACAGATTTCTTTTTCTATCACAAAGCCCCTTTTAAAATAATTAGCAACGGGACAAAGTAAAATACAAAATATAGGAAAAATGGGAAAATATTCAGATGTTCTAAGTTAACCTTTCTAAAGCATCTGCTCAAATGACAAAATCACTGCAATAATTAATCTAACGTTGTGATCTTCAGGCAGGAGAGGCTGAACACTTGCATAAGTGTCAGTTAGGACAGGAAAGATGGTGCCAAAGCTCCTCAAACAAAATCTCCCCAAGATGTGCCTCACCTCTGGTACTGACTGAAGCAATATCTAAGTCTTACACTTTACAGAGGAAATATTTTTTTTTCTTAAAAATAAAAGTGTCTACTATCAACTTACTGAAAATGTAAGCAGCAACTTCCTGGTTCTAGGTCAATTAAAAGACACTGGAGAAATTGCTGCATTGGCTTCAAGGGAACAGAAGGCTGAGTTTCTGTTGCCAACTATTTGGGAATGATTTCCAGCAGTTTTATTGGGAATTACACCTGTAATCATTTAATGGAGCGAAAAATATGGCAATAGCAAATAGAAATTCCATAGTCATGTCTTTCAGCATCTCCAAGTAAGCCTGTGGCAAATTCTGAAGTATGACTGAAAACCACACCACTAAATTTTACCATGCAAGTGTACTGGTGACAAGCATGCTGTTTTTGGAGATTTCTTCTAGGCATATGCATATTTATTAATATGAAGGCTTTAGTCTTAATGTTTTGATTTCTTATCAGTTTGGCATCTGTTAGGCTCCAGCCCTGGTCCCAAGCTTGTCTCCCTTCATTCAAACAGAGAGAGGAAATGGGCAGCACTTCTCCATGGCCAAGGATTGCTCTCACATCTCCAGAAGAATTACACTCAGTGTAGTACCAAATCATTTACCATCACTTTTTGTAGTTCTGCCCAAGGTGTGCTTCAGGGACAGCTTCTATACAGAAGTCCTCAGCTGCCAAAAGTCTTCTAGAAGCCACATGCAGAAAAAATAGAATCATTAATATTGGAAAAAACCACTAAGGTCATCTAGTCCAACTATCAGTCCATCCTCACCATGCCCACTGCCTACATCCCTCAGTGCCACATCCACACAATTCTGGAACACCTCCAGGGACGGTGACTGCACCACCTTCCTGGACAGCCTGTGCCACTGCAGCACCACTCTTGCTGGGAAGAAATGTTTCCTAATATCCCATGGCACAACTTAAAGCCATCTTCTCTCATTCTATCAAAGGTACAATATTATTTTAAGGATGAGATGAATATTTTTCTGAAGTCATGTTGCAGTGAGCCAGAGACCTGGAGTGCCATAAGGCACCCTGTTTACTAGCATAAACTTGATACCCGTGAGGAACTGATCCTCTGTAGCTGTTAATTCTTTGATGGTGTACTCTCTCTGTCTGTAATATTTTATTTATATACATCTTTCTAGCAGAGATTAGGAAGCACCTTCAAGCTGGCTGCTATTAGGCCTGTGTTTATGTGCCATATTGCCTGTTTGCTATCACCTTCATGCCAGACAGCAATGACCCTTTTGTTTCAAGCTAAGCCTTGAGCTTGTCAGAGCTATGGTAATGAGTCCATTGCACGTGTGCTTGTTCCTTAGTTGAAATTCCCTACTTTTTTTCTGAGGAGTGCTGGAGATAGTGTCTGCAGTGAGAGCTCAGTCTTACTGAAGTCTATGGGAAACAGTGATAGCTGCAAAGTAAAATCCCTCATATCATAAGCACCTTCCATACACCAAGCAACACCAGCATCTTATATGCATGCAGAGATACGCTTGCATGGCTTGTATTATTTATGCTCTTAGACCTCATCAGTTTCCCATATAAAAATGTAATGATTTCATACTCACTCTGTGGCAGCATATGCTGATCATCTTGGAAAATATTAATCATTTTCCTACAGTTTCAATTCTAAGGAGTCATTGTTCTGCCATTTCTATCTTCACAGTGGATGAAGACTTACCCACTGGTGTCATTGCAACATGATAGACTGTTATCAAGTCCTTACTAGGAACATAAAGCGTGTTTAGAGAATTAAGTTAATAAAAAAATAAGAACTCAGTGGCAGGAAATAGCATTACAGACTTCAGAAAACTAGAAGCATAATTAGTACTGTGGCATAATGATGAAAGAAGGCAATAAAATTATTTTACTTCATTTTGTATTTCTTGGAGCAATGCAAATTAGTTTGTCAGCAGGGAAGGGCTGGTTTCTTTAAATTTCATCTGTATGCTGTCTTAATGTTGTTTTCTTTTTAAAAGATTTTGCAGAACACAGTGAATACTATACAGCTGAATTTTGAATTTGCATGATGCATGAGCGATTCTCCTTTTTCAGGCTGGGAATCTCATCTGCAACACAATTAGGAGAGCTCACAGTAGCTGGAGAATCAGTAGTGCTCTGGTCCCAAGAAGAACAGAGGGGTATGAGCATTTGATCTGTGATCTCTGCAGAGCCATGAAGGCTCAGGATAGCAGAGACATTTGCATCTCTCTGGCACTCCTATTCAAAACAAGGAGATATCGTGTTGGTGACAACCTGGAAAATTCAGTGAGGCCAAAACAACTAACATGTTTAATTACATATATTTTGTGATGCAAGAGCAGGAGACAAAAGACACCCAATGCTTTCTTTACATCCAACTGATGCCCATGACAAAACTTCTCCTGCATTACTTGTAACTTCTCCCACATATTAAAAAGTGATTATACAAAGTACTGACTAGAGAGGTAAACAGCAGTACTGTTGTTTGGTTTTTTTTTTTTCTTCCAGTCCTTACATTTTTTGTCTCAGACAGAACATGCTGAGCAAAATTCAGCTAGTGTGTGCTAAACTGTAAACCTCTGAAATCCATCAGAACTGCATTTGCTCTGTAACCATTTTACTGTTGGACATTTATTTTGTATTGACTGTGTACATTTATGATACAAAACTGAAATATATTTGGTTTGTCTTTCTAGGTTGTAACTGAATGCATCTTACAATCATAGAATCATTAAGGTTGGAAAAGATCTCTAAGATCATCCAGTCCAACCACCATCCCATGCCCACCATGCCCACTGACCACGTCCCTCAGTGTCACAGTCACACAATTCTTGAACACCTCCAGGGACGGTGACTCTACCACCTCCCTGCGCAGCCTGTGCCACTGCAGCACCGCTTTTTCAGAGAAAAAGTGTTTCCTATTGTCTAACCCAAACTTCCCCTGGTGCAACTTAAGGCCATTCCCTCTCATCCTATCACTGTGACGTGGGAGAAGAGGCCGACTCCCACCTCACCACAACCACCTTTCAGGTTGCTGTAGACAGTGACGAAGTCTCCTCTGAGCTCCTCTTCTCCAGATTGAACAAGCCCAATTCCCTCAGCTGCACAATAAGACTTGTGCTCCAGATCCCTTACAGCTTTCTTGCCCTTTTCTGGACACACTGCAGGGGCCTTGATGTCTTTCTTGTAGTGGGGGCCCAAAACTAAGCACATCACTTGAAGTGTGGCCTCACCAGTGCTAAGTGCGATAGAACGATTCCCATCTTGATTCTCTGCTTTTTGTTTACCATTCCTGACTTCAGCAGCATACTGGATTTCGGATTTCTTGAGGAAGAGAACAGTCACTATGAGTTTCCATATATAGTAAGTTAGTTTGCTACTATTTCATTAAAACCTAATTTAAATTGAACTAAATGCTTCTCTGAACTAATTAGTCTGACATGGAAAATTGCAGAATATTAAATCACTCATGGTCTCATTTTATACTAGTAAATGGAAGCAGATGTACTGGTATGTTACAGATTCACCTCTGCGATGCGAAAACAGAATTAAAAAAAAAAAAAGAGAAGGAAAGGCAAGACCGGGTGGGAGCATAAGTTCAAGAGAAGCAAGGCTGTCAAGAAAAAGTACTAAGAAAAGTACTAATTCTTTTATTAGAAAAGTGTACAGGAATCATAGGCCCAAGAAACAGGATTTGGTGATGAAACTGAAAGTAACTCAAGAGGCCATTTAGTTTGCTCCAGGCAACATGGGAGAAGGAGCTTACTGCCAGCTGTGGTGAGATAAGTGGGAGATAGATAATATTTAAATTATTTCTATTGAATTACCTGAGAAGCCTACATTAAAAGTGTTAGAGTTGCAAAGTTGAAAACTCAGAAGATGGGAAATGCCTGATTTAAAGTTTCCCAAACAACTAAAACTTGTAACTCGTGTAGGCACTGTACAGCCTTTAATTACAGGATCACATATACCTTTTTACACAAGACCTTTGGCCTTTGTCTGTGCATGGAGGGCATACAATAATGAGCAACTATTCATTACTTTGTTTTATCCTCATTGTTAAGTGTGTGGCCTCATGCCTTATTTACTACATGGTATTCAACCTCTGCCCTGAATACACAATTAGTAATATCCTCACAGGATCTCCCATGTAATTTATTGCTGTAGTACTTAGTGCTTCACAAACGTTAATTAATGTCTCCAAACTCCTTGCACAGACAGGTCATTTTTCTTATTTTTATGGTTGGGAACAGTATGAAATGACAAAGTCTTTGGGCGAGGTTTTTTCAGGGAACTTGCATCTTGTATCTCCTTGAAGAAAGGACTGTTCACCATTTTCCCTTTCTGTCCTCATGTCCCTTCCATATATTCTGCAGGAATACCATGCCAGCTCTTTGACATGCCACTGAATCTCCAGTCTTGACTGTTTTGGGCCAAGTCCATCATGCTGGGCTGCCTGCAGTATGAACTCTGACATTTCACTGGGCGGTGGGGGTAGGCAGCCAACAGCAACCTATCCAAACCTACTGCTTGAAGGAAAGAAGACCACATTGTGACAAACGTCAGTGAAGTGGTCCTTCAAAATGAACCAGCAGCACCATGGGAGATGCCACTCTCACAGCTCCTCCAGCTTCCCACTTTTCTCCATGCATGGAGCATGACTGCTGCATGTAGCCATGACAGTATTCTCATCCTTTTAGTGAAATAAGCCTCTCATTTGGCATGTGCCAAATAAGCACATGCCAAATAAGCATGTGCCAAATAAGCCCTAGCACTGAACTTGCTGCTAAGAAGGAAGCTTCCCTCTGTGCCTAGGAAAACATGTCCCTCCAGCAGTGACTGTTTGCTATGGCTTTCCTGGATTCACCAATCTGGTAGAGTACCAATACTGATATATTCACTGGGATATTGCTCATAGTGTGGGGAGATGCAGGTAATCCACCGGATTTCCCCACACTTTTAGAAAGATGAGCAGCAGTACACAGCAAGGAGTTTGACCTCTCCTATGGCTCTCATTTTAACATTCATGGCCACTCCAGTGCCTGTATACACAAGCTCATAAAAGTTATAAAGCTGTCCTGGATATTACAGAGGTGTGAAGCTCTAAAGTTGTTTTGATGGACTCTTCACTACAAATACCCTAAAAGAGACAGGTGTACTGAGGTCCTGTGAATTCACACAAGCTATCTTTAATTTTACAAGTTTATACTGGCTTTATTCCCTGTAAATGAGTTACAAACATGAGTTATTTCCATAGCCAATAGGAAATTATTCCTGTAGGAAATTGCATCAGTCACATTCCTATGTCCTCTGCCTATCCAGCCCCAAAAGACTGTAACCTAGGAAGATCATGAAATCACAGAGACTCCCAGCTTGGAAGAGATCCACAAGGAGCATAGATCTTTGGATCATCTCTCAACTTTGGTCAAGGATCAACTCCTGGCTCCACATGGGACTACCCAAAATTCAAATATCATTGTAATTGTAATGGAAACAGATAAAATGTTTAATCTTCCACTGGAAAACAGGGAGCATTGTTTATGTTTAATCAACATGAAGGTAGAATTCTTTGATCAAGTACTGTTTATACTAAAGCATGGATGTCTTGGCCACCCATGTTATCTGATTAATCAAGTAATATTGTTCATCATGGAAAGGATAGAGGGAAGTTGACAAAAGGAGAACTTTCAGTTTGTACTTAGGTAATGTATGACCATATTTGGATAAAAGGAGAAAGGGTGGTCCACTCAAAAGGACCACTAGAGCCCACTAAAGACCCCCAAAGAAAGGAGGAGATGCATTTAAATGCTTGGAGAGGCCAAGATAGATGATTCTGCAGTGTAGATGAGGATAAATAGATATTAGATGAGTGGAGTACGTGTGAATTTAATGTTTAAATATGGTGAAGAAATTTGCATTGGTGTGCTTATTTTGTGGAAACTTCCACCAAGCATCCAGGCCTGAATAACAGGCATCTCTCCCGAGTATGTGGGAATTGGCTCATTGCACACGGGGTAACCAATCCACTTCATGGACAACACTATGTCTGAGAGTGTTGTCCAAACTCTCCTTGAACTCCAGCACTTGGGACCATGACCACTGCCCCGGGAAGTCTGTTCCATGCCCACAGACCTCTGGTGAAGAACTTTTACCTCTTGTCCAACTTGACTCTCCCCTGATGCAGCTCCATGCCATTCTTTAGTGTCCTAGATCAACAGACCAGAAGTAGAAGCATTATACTTATTTCTTCCTCTTTTGTGAAAAACTATAGTAAAAATGTGAACTTTGATATGGATGGAGTTGAGTGGGAATGTCTCTGTGTGAAAGAAGAGAAAGAAGTAGAAGAAGAGTTAAAAAGGATAGTATTGTAATGGCACTTAAGTTAGTAGGTTGTAAAGTTCCCAGCACAACTACCTGTAATCTCTCTAAACATCCAGATTGACAAAACAAAGGGCAACCTAAATGGGACAGCCTACACCCAGAAAGAGAGACAAAAGAACAATGAGTTAATCAGCTATTTTTGCCTGACTCACAAAGGTAGGACATCTGTAGAGACAAACGATTCTCAGTCAGTGAGTACTGGTACAAAAGGTGCAAGAAAATCCCCCACATTTAAAAACCAACATGGTTATCAGCAGTGACATCAATCCAGAAGGCACTGTGAGAACGAAGTAACAATGTTCCTTCTTTCTGTGTCACAACAAAGGATCGTGGACAGACCATACACAGGTAAATCTTCGAGCATCTTAGTATGAGTGAGTGAGCAAAATCGATTAGCAAATGACTGTGACTGAGTGAAAATACAAAATAAAATCACCTTTCCCTCCCACACTGCCTCTTGTTGAGGTTTGCTCCACTACTTGTGCTTTGCTGAACAGTTCTGGGTGTTGGACTGCTCCTGTTGCCAATCAAGTAAGAATTAATCTCTGTAAAAGTCTTACATACAGGACATATGCGTACTCTTAGATACAGCAAACGTGGTTTTGTCTACAACAGAAGTCCATCTTGAAACTGTTAAAAGTGATTAAGTAAGGGAATTCTTAATCTCAATTTGACTACTAAGCTTGCCCTTGAAAATGGGAACATCTTGGGAGTATATGAACATGAATTTAATCAGTATGACTAGAGTAGTCAGGAGAAAGGGAGATTAGCCCCCATATTTAATAGAACTGTCCTCATTATAATACTAAAAATCACACCCATTGACTTGAAGACTCCATCCCATCTGGAGATCCTCCCCAGTGAGCATGCACGATATCAAAAGGTATTATAACATGCAGACTATGTAACCAGTCATAGAGCCAGAGCCTGTATCAAGCAGTGGTCAAGTTGTATGAGTATGGACTAAAAGCTTCACAGAAAATCCCTAGCACGTAAATTTGTGCAACTTTGCAATAAATCAGTATTTCATCTCTGTGTTTGAGACTGGCTAATTGCATACCAGGCAAGGAATCCATCTTTTGGACAACACTCCCACCAGGTTGGTAAAGCTTCTCCTGCCAGACCCCTGCATGCTCTTGGCCTCTACTTGCAGGTCAGCTGGCCAAGAAGCAGCACGTGTTTCCAGGTGTGATTTCCTGGTGAAAATCAGTTCTAAGCCCCATGTCAGTTGATGAGGGGCAGCACACAGCACAGGGCTTTGAGGGCAAAAGTGACTGGCTCTCACCGAGGGACAGAATGTACTCTGCCCTCTGGAGTCCAGCACTGGAGCACTGCAGTAGGTATACCACACAGATTGCTGAAAAGGATCTCACCTGTCCACTGTCCCACTGGCACAGTCCTCTCTAACCACAAAGAAGCTGTGTCTGCTGTCTACAGAAGGGTGCTATCTATCTACACTGCTACACGCCCTTCTGTTGCAAGAGAAGGCTGTTTTAGGCTATCAAGCACTCCTACCCCACTCAACTTCACAGAGAAGGGAGGAGATCTTAAATACCACAGCTAACACAGCCTTTACAACTGAGTCACTCCCCCTGTGCCTATTAATGGCTTTGCAAACTCCCACAGCATATAGACAGGGTACACATCCTCACATGTTTTACGAGCTTGTGATAGTCAACCATTCATCATTCATGGTAGAGCACTAAAATATTTTGCAAGCAATTGTATCTAATTCTAGAAACTTAATTAATATCAATTATGTCGTAAGTGTATAAGAAAGTTGTAATTCTTGTGTCTTCAGCACAGCCAGCATTTGAATTTTCAAAGCACTCTAAACAAGCATGAATCTGTAAAGAATCCTCTTTGCAGAGGAAGCTGCTGCATAGAAATTAAATCTATTACATTTCTGTGCAGCACTGATAGCATGAAGTTGGGTTACAGTCTCATGCCACCACAACAGGAAGCTCCGCTGACATGTACATAAGTAGTATATCCCACAGTGTATTTTCTTGTATACAGTACTTTGCTTTCCATACAGGTGATCTTTCAGTTTGGACTAGGTCTAAATAGAATCGTAGAATGCCTTGGGTTGGAAGGGACCTTATGGACTATCTAGCCTCAATCCCATGCCATGGGCAGGGCTACCACCCAGCAGCTCAAGGCTGCCCAGGGCCCCATTCAACATTGACCTCAAGGGATGGGGCACCCACAGCTCTCTGGGCAACTGTTCCAGTGCCTCAGCATCTTCTGGATAAAGAATTTATTCCTAATGTCTAGTCTAAATCTACCCACTTTTAGTTTAAAGCCATAATTCCATCATCCTATCACTACATTCCCTGGTAAAAGGTCCCTCTACGCCTTCTTATAAGCCCCCTTTGTTATTAGAAGGCTGCAGTGAGGTCTCCCTGCTAAACAAGTCCAACTCCCTCAGCCTATCTTCATGTGACAGGTACTCCAGCCCTTTAACCATCTTTGTGGTCCTCCTCTGGACTCACTCAAACAGCTCCATATCCATCTTGTGATGGAGGCCCCAGACCTGGCCACAGTACTCCAGATGGGGCCTTACAAGGACAGAGCAGAGGCAAACAATCCCTTCCACATGCTACTGCTACCACTCTGCTGCTGTAGCCCAGGATGCAGATGGCCCTCCAGACTGCAAGTACATGTTGACAGCTCATGTTGAGTTTTCCGTTCACCAACACCTCCAAGTTCTTCTCCCATGTAAGAGCAATAGGATGAGAGGGAATGGCCTCAAGCTGCAGCAGGGGAGGTTCAGGTTGTATGTGTTGGAAATATACAAATAATTTTTGTCAGGACGGTATCTCTGATAAAAGCAGATTTTATTCGCGATTGCAATGGCGGGCGTCTCGCAAGCAGGAGCGCACCTATGGACACAACATGACAGTCTTTATACTCTGTTTTCCCTTTACTCATCCCCCTGCCCTGTGTCCCCATTGGCTGGGTACTCCAGGTTCACAATCTTACCACAGTTTGCATTTGTTAATTGGTGTGTTATCTGGTGTAGCCATCCTGTTGTTTCCAAGATGTCTCAGTGCCCTCCGTGCCGTATTGATATGGTGATTTTCTTCAAAGCCTTTGTTAAACAAAGAGCACCAGGCAGGGGGATGATGCCAGGCCTTCTGATGTCTCTTCCGGCGCTTCCTCGGGTGGGCCATGACTTGTTCTCTGGATATCGTGCAGGATATTCTTGCCATGTGTATGACAAAATATACATATATACACCTATA
>JAOWBP010051892.1:0-14323 GCA_028571105.1 Tragopan temminckii | reverse complement strand
TTATACAATAGAAGTTAGCACTTTGTTAGACTGAAGTTCTAAGTCAGAAAGTTATCCATTTTAATTTAGACTTTTACAGCACACAAAAAAGTAAAGCCTAGGAGGCAGATCGATAGTTTAACAGAGTCTGTGTTTATATTCAGGGAGAAATAAGTTGTCTTCTTCTCTTAAAAGAAAAAAAAAAAAAGAAAAACTTATTCTATTTATAGAATATCACTTGTCATCACTATGGTCTGACTACTGTTTTCTGTTTAAACCGTGACCCAGAAGAATTATTGACCTTCTCTGTCTTCGTCTTTTTTTTTTTTTTTGAGGAAACTGAAAATTATTCTTTTCTCATCACAATGCTGAGAAAGCAGTTAATATTTCACCAGACCTTGTCAGTTCAAAGCTCTCAGAATATTATTTTAAAAGGCAGATTAACTTTTTATTCCGCTCAGTCTGTCATCCATTAAATCTGAGTCAGCAAAGTGTATGAATGTGACTAAACTATAAACACACTATATACATCTAGTCATCCACACATTTTAAAACTAGAAAATTCTAGGGTTGGAACATTTTTTTTGTACTGTATACATTGTTGGTATGTGTATATATTTACTTATATATTCTCAGGGACTAATGTGCGGAAGCAGAATGATACCCTACTGCGGTATCACTCTGAAACTCAGTTAATAACACTGGAATTTCTTTTCCTGTCTTTGAAACACTGGAAATGACAATAAAACACATCACTGAGGTATGATTTGTTACATGATTAGCAGAGTGAATTGCTTTGCAACTCCTGTAATATACCACAGACCTCCACTTCCCCTTTCTGACACGTAGGGTCTCTGCTAAGATTCAAATTGACTGCAGAGAGCACTAACCAGCCAACTGGATGGCTAATGCTTGGTCTTTCCTTCCTGATAAATGTTTTGGACATGTCCATCCTGGTCATCAACAAACATTCAGGCCAAAGCACTATGGCTTTATTTTTAATTTCATTCTGTAATATTAATAACATTGGTGTTTTGTAGGCTTTATTTGCCAGTTCTCACTGACAGTGTTTACCTATGCATGGACAATTAGTTCTCTACAGCTAATCAGTCTTCAGGAATCATTTGCAAGATATTGTTTAAATACTGTAAAGGAGAAGATTTGTTAGCGAGAGGGAAATGCCACTTGGGGACAGGTGTAGTGCATTCATTTTCTTGCACTTTTCCTCTCACCATTTTAACAAAGTTTCAAGGCAGACCATGGAAGCTGCTGATGGGTTACAGTAAGTGGCAGCTCTGTAAGCTCCTTAATCAACACTCCGTAGCCTCCTGCATAGTGCCAGGCAAGTACACTAGGCACTCTTTGATTAGGTTCATGCTAAGGAAGTGAGCCTTAAATCAGCTCATGAGACAAGAAACTTCATTTTGTGCTATTTGGGATTCATTTTAGAACCATTACAAGGCCTTTATTTATTACAAAGCCTATTCATTTTATGACTTAGTCCAATGATTTTTCTTTATGATTAAACCAGAATCTCTGTTAAAAAATAAATAAATAAATAAAGATAATGGTTTTTAGATTATTTGATGCAACCATTGTGACAGACCTCTGACTTTTTTTCTCATGACAGCCTTTTCATATTTGCCACTGGGCACCAAATTAAAATGATCTGAATTTCACACACCTGGAGAGCTTACAGCTCAACTATGGAATTAAATGACACCTATGAATGTTCTGCAGACTTTTAGAAATCTTAATTAAAAGCATTTTAGTCTATGCACAAAAAACACTCTTTCAAAGCAAGAAAAAGTAGTGAAGATCAGGGTTCAGTGTTTTTGCAATTACACTCTTTTACACTCTATTCTCTTTTATTTCAAGTTTATGAATCGTATCAGTACTAATAATCTTCCACAAATAGGGTACAGCATTACCAGCCAGTCCTCTATGTCATTTACAATGTAAATAATCTGACAATTATAGTAAGGAGTTGTATCTGTGAATTGATTTGTCAGAAATTGCCCTATATTTCACAAAATTATTTGAATCTACAAGTATAGCTGAGCATATAGAACAATAACATGGGTATCACAGGAAGTCACTGCTTCCAAGACTGATGTATGCACACTAGGTTCGCTTTCTTGTTAAATTTTCTCTTAGCTATTTTCCAGTATGGTTTTATTTTTAAGTGAAATAACCATTTATTTTCTTCCTTAAAATCTCTTTTTTGGTACAGAGAGAGTCTACAGTGGTGTGGTTAAGAAGATACAGTGTAAAAACATTACATGGCAGAGCTCTGGAGAGGGTTTTGTTTTATTATTTGAAAAAAAAAAAAAGCTAACTGAAAATATATATTAGAGACAGCCATGGATTACATTTAATGCGAGGAAAAAAAAAAAAGTGCTCATTTACATAAATTAGAATAATTTACATCATTTTTTCAAGAAAGCAAAGCAGATAAACAGTGAAAATACAAAAGTATACTATAAAGAGAAAAAGTGAGGGAATGGAGATCTAAAAAAAAATAAATCTGTGGTTTTTTTAGCTGAATGAGTTGCTGAAGTTAAATGTGTGCATTTGTTCATTTTCATACAAGCCAAGGATGCATTCCTGATTTTATCGCAGAGATGTCCTAGCTAGTTCTGAAGTGCTTTGTGTATGTGCTTACTGCAGCCTGGTATGAAAGGTGCTTGGTCATACTCCTCTGCCACACATGGAAAGTAATTTTCTGCCTAAGCCAAAAGATTGCATTGCTTCTGAGAATTTCATTAGACCCAGTACTCTGGGTGACAGATTTTCCATCTATCTGAGAAAAGTTGAACAGCCCATGCTGTTCATGATAACTGCTGAGAGACTGTTGGGATCCCATTGAAACTTCTGGCCTCTTCCTCGCATCACTAAGAGGGGCTGAGCAAGAAGGTGGTCACCTGAGTTTCATTAGCCTTCATTCTGACTGTATGTGACAGTCGTACAACCCTCACCCAAAAGAATCGGCAGAATCAGACCTAGAAATATATGTATCCTCCCCAGAAGTCTTGTTCAGCAGAATTTGCTCAAGGAAAAAGATCTGTAACTCTTGTTCTTACATGCACTCTTTCCCTTCTGTTCATCTGAATGAACTCTATCTGGCAGTATCCTTGCATTTTGGTAGATGCATGGGGTGACAGACATAGGCATTCCTCACATCCTGAATCTAAAATTACGATACAAGAAGATGTGTGCAGGAAGGATGCAGAGAGAAAAGTGTGGCCTTAGTTCCGACCTGGCAAGCTCAAATTTATCGTTCTTAGGAACATAAGAGCCAACCCACAGCAGTTTCCAGAAAGACCATCCAAGCTGAGGCTGAGTTCAGGTTTTAAAAGAGTATGTGTAGCCTATGTCAGTAAAAATCCTAAAGAAAATCAGTGCAGAATTTTAACTTTTCTTCCAGTTTTTTTATGTTGTTTTTATACAGCTAGTTTGTGCTCACAATTGTTTCTGCTGACATACTTTTTCTTACAGAAAAAAGAATATTCCATATTTGACAATTATAATTGTTCAAATTTTGGCTAACATTCAGCACTTGGAGAATCTGCTGACTTTCTGAATTGAGTAAGAATCCCAAAGCAGACAAACTACAGAAACCTTCTGTCCAGGCTGGAGGCCTCCGTTTTTGCCTAATGTCTCAAACTGGTATTCAACAGCCTTGCTAAATTGAGGAAAGTTCTTTTTTTGCTTCAGAGGAGTTGAGATTTCACCCTGAGAATAAATTAGGAAATGAGAACTCTCATCACATCTTCTGGCAGCCCTCCTCTGTTTTGTAAAGCAGGTGCTTACCAGAGTTCCTCTGAAGCTGACCAAATGCAGAGGATCAGTCCAGCTGGACTGCAAATACTGCTAAAGCAGAGGAAAAGTGGTTGTCTGCTTTAAAAAGCAGGAGCCCAACTGCCTATTTTCCAATCTTAAGATTGCTATCATCGGCTTAAGTTAAAAAAACAGAGCTTCAAAACACCAGTGAGCAAAAGAAAGCATTTTCTGCTCATCTGCTTAATGTGGAATCAGTTGATGCTGAAGCTTTTGGAGTAGACAAATAAAATGGAGGTGGATAACTCGTAGGCTGAGTTAGCAAAAATAGCTGTTCCATTCTGGTAATGTCATAGGTTACATCAATAAAGTACTTTCATCTCTACCTCACAGTAATCAGATAGTGATTCTTCACATTATTACAATACTAAAGCTATAAAAAAAAGAAACAGCACTGTATCTGTATAGCTGAGTAATAAAGTCCACAAAAGTTATTTTCTTTAGTAAAATAATTATCATCTAGACACTGTGGGAAAAATAATTCCAAATATGGCTAAATAAAGCAAACTTTCAGTACAGGGTACCTACAGTGATATTCAAAATACGACTTCAATGCCTGATATGCATTTTAGGAAGTATTTAGATAGATTTTCCCATTTTATTTTAGTGGATCAATACATCTGTCCTCAACACCTATCTATATGATGAACCACTCACGTAACAAAGTTACGCATACACAAGAGCCTTAGTAGAATGCAAACAAGGTCTGAAGTGTGTCTGAAGATACAAGGGGGAATGGTCTTAAACTAAAGTAGAAAAAAATTAGAGTAGATGTCAGGGGGAAGTTTTTCACTGAGAGGACAGTGAGGTGCTGGAGCTGGTTGCCCAGAGAGAGTGCGAATGCCCCATCCCTGGAGGTGTTCAAGACCAGGCTGGATGGAGCCCTGGGAAACTTAATCTAGCTCTTAATCCAGTGGTTGGAAATGTTGGAGATTGAAACTTGATGATCCTTGAAGTCCCTTCCAACCCAAGTCATTCTATGATTCTATGAAACTATGATTCTATGAAGTAAAGCTATGTTAGCTAGAGGTGAGATAGAGCTAACTCATCATGACATTTAAGGTTTTGTTCACTCATACCATACTGGATCACAGCACAATATTACAGATACCTAAGATTCACTCTTCAGCTATTCCCTGGCCACATATATTCTGGTACAAAGAAATTATTTAGGTGCCTGCCTTTCTCCTGCCACATCTATTTAGAGATGGTCCTACAGTTAGAAAGCGTAAGACCGCTTTCATTCATTCATTTTATTCTTCAGACTAGAGTTTTGTCACAATAAAATCATGGATACCCAAATCTTCTATTGGGTTTGGTTCTTCAAGATTCTGAACTCAACTCGATCTGTAAATTGTTAGGATGCAATATGTAATGGTGCAAGGACTGCAAAAGCTCCTCTGGAAAGAATGTCCTTTAATTAAAGGTACTTCTCTAGGTGCTAAATCCCTAAATGTCATTTAGAACTAAGCATGACCACACTAAATTGTTCCTTGCAGTATGCGCATTAGAAAGCGATGAGATAGTAATCGGGTGGTAATGCGGTGCATTAGACTCAGTATCATGGCCAGAAGAGGCTCACATGGTAATTGCAATGAAGCATGATGTTATGGTTGGTGATGGTGTTGTTCAGAGAATCTCCAGGGAAAGTGTGGTTTTCACGAAGTGTACTGAGATTCTGCTGTGAGGTAATTAGAAAAGCACGACTGATTTTTTTATTTCATTTCATATCCTCTTTTCTTTAGATATAACAGTCTGAGAATAACTACAGCAACATTATGTCTTGCTGAAATTAGCTAACTGGCCCTTGCTTTGAAAAGAGCAGGGTTCTACCCGTCTCCTTCTTCTTGAAAGTTAGCTTTATAAAATTCATTAATTTACTGACACAGCATGTATTTCCTATCCTGACAGAGTTTGTCACAGCACAAAATCAGTGTCAGGATTTGTGTTTAATTACCATTTTCCAATGTTAAATACCTTTTAAGCTCCTCTGATTAATTCTGTTCAAATGTAGAATGAGTCTGGGGTTGAGATCTACCTTCTTCAACACTTCAATTAATCACAAAGAATGACCTCACTTACAAATATTTGTCCCAGAAAATGTATGCATTATCCTAAATATTCCAAGTCACACAGAAGTTTAGAAATTCTCCTACCATGACTACTTTTTTTTGTTCACAAAAATGGACTAAGTAGAAATCAACATATGAAACTGAAAAATCCTGGCTGGGGAAAGGTCCCCAGAAGTATGTAATGCAGATGATAAAGTATGTGGCAGAGGAGTAATCTTGAATGCTCTCCGGCCCCCAGCTCTGCTCAGTACTAGTTGGAACATGGCAAGAGTAATGGCATAGCCCACAGCTCAGCATTTTCTGCCTGATTGGTTCTAAGAGAGACCTTAATTTGCTACAGTGGCATATGATAATATTGCATTGGAGAGGAAATCAGCCAGAAATACACCATCACTGCCCTCTACTCTCAGCAAAGCAAACAAAGACATGGAACGCAGCACACTGCTGGTTATACACAACACTCATTGCCAGCAAACCAAGGCACTGAATCTGCATCCTGCAAATGCTGCATTTGCAAACATATCTAATTCCAGTTTATTGCATCCTTATTGATTTTTAAAATACATGCGTGAATTATACATAGTATAACCCTAATATAATGCTTTTTGGTTGATTTTTCTTTACAACTTTAGCTCCAGAAGTGTTCCAGGCCTTTATGGACGGAGGCCCAGGATACTCATACCCTGTTGACTGGTGGTCTCTAGGAATTACAGCATATGAATTGCTGAGGGGTTGGGTAAGAATAATACACTTAGTTCTTGTTTAATCTGTTGCATTAAAGAAATTCAAATGTTTGCAGTTTCCCTGAACATGTCCTTAATGATAACACTGGAGTGACCAAGGCTGAGGCTGTGGTCAGGGATGCAGCTCTGGGCCCTTTCCAGATGACAACATTCTTGGGAAGGTTTCACCTCACACTCATTTATGTTGTAAAGTTTGTGTAAAATGGACGTAGGCTTCTGGTGCGTGCTAAGATTAAAGCCTAATATTTCAATGGCTAATCAAAATGCTGAACTAGAAACAATGGAATCTTTTCTAGATAGAAGTTCAATTACCTCTGGCTTCATTATATCTTTTATTCTCTTATATAACGTTTAAAAGATAATATCTCTACATCACTGGCCCAACTACAGAAAAATGTTTATCTGCCAGTTCATTCATTAGTTATCTAATCAATTCTGTGAATAAGCATAATGAAAAATCTTTGCCAAAATATTTCACATGGGATGGCAGAAGTCACACTCCTGATACAAAGATCCCTCTCTCCCATGCAACAAGTCAGTACATGCTCTCAAAAAAATATATGTATATCATTTAAAAAAAAAAAAGCTTTGCAATTTTTCTCTGTCATGATTCTCAATTTTTATCTGAACAGTGAAGTTCTGGCAGTGATAAGAAAAGTACATTCTGAATCCCAGCTACAGAGGGAAGTGCTAGATGTACATAAAATAAAATGAAAAAAATGTCCGTCTGCTTTTATATCAATCCTTTCACCACAGAGTGTCTCCAAGAAAGGAGCACAATCAATGATCATGTAAGGATGGCTGAAACTCCCATAACTAATCACAAAAGTTACCCAATCACTTTTGTAAATGAAAAATGATATAGATGGGTATCTATTTGCCAAGATCAGTTCAGTTGTCTCTGAATAAGCCTGTCTGGTCAGACACAAGGCAAAGCTGAGACTGAATCAAAATGTGTTTTCTTCTAAATGCAAATACTGCCATCTGTCCATGCTCCAGTCAACCAAGCCAGCTGCTTGTTTTCTCCCAAAGAGCAGCCCTCTGAAGCAAAGCAGAGGGTGGTTTGGAGCACACCTTCGCATATAACTGGAAAAAGTGTGTTTTTTCCCCAAATTGTATTTCTATGTGTTTTCAGTCTTGTTAAGGCCTAAACCAGCAGGAGTAGAGACAAGGGAAGTATTGGTAGTCTGAAACATGGTGCTTCACCTGAGGCATGTCTGCAACAATCTCAAGCTCCAAAGCTCCATCTGCTGCAGCAGCTCTGTGCAGATGGCTGCAAAGGGGCAGCACACCCATATGGGGCTGCATGGTAAGCAGTCCCCTTCACTACCATGCAGCCCACCCAGCTTCAGAGGAGGATGATAAACTGCAACAGTTCTCATGCCTTGTGATCTACCACCAAACACCCAGGACAGCACATTGCTTGAAATAGTGCTGGATTTTCCATCTACAGAAGTAACACATTTGCACATTGCTGCTCTAATAGCATTTGGCTCCAGATCTCATATCACGTATCACACATTCTGTAGCTACTACATAAAGCCTAATTCACAAGCAATCCACGCTCTATCCCAGTTTTAAAATACACCTCAACATAGAGCAATATTCTAACAATTTTCATCAGAAATACACACCTTAAAAAATGCTTTCTTAATAATTAAGAAGAAAGTAAATTTATGGGCAGTACTTTTATTGCTAAAGGCTACATTTAATAAAAGGTAAATCATAGCAATCTTCAAGATCAAAGCACTGTGAAGCTCAGACACTGCAGGTCCATATAACACCTACATCCATGCCGTGAGTTAGTTTTAGATTTCAGAAAGAGGTATGAAAAAAGATTGGGTTGTGGAAAGTCTGAATTCTTACTGTGACTCTCATGCAGATTTTTGTATGCTTAATGCCTCTTTCTGCTGCTCGGTAAAGACAGGATTACAAAGCTTCCTTTAGCTAGCAATATTGCGTTTGGTTACTTTAGATCACAAGTTTTTCTAGTACTACAATTTAAAAAAAAATAAAAAATCAACAGTAAATTAGTAAATTCTATTTTCATATGAAATGCCACAGGAACAAAATTATTCACCAACTAATTTGAATGGATACTTAGCATGAGAGAAAAATTACAGAAGAATTAGAGAAGAAATGCATCTATGAGTAATTATGTTCATTATAATCAAAGAAAGGAACACATGCAACGAATGATTAGCTTAAAATTGTTACAAGGTATTTTGACTTTTCAATATCTCCAGTACAAACAATACTGAGCTCAGGGAAACATGAATTGTGTACATTTGTTATCCACTCTTGCTGAATTGATATTGATTTAACTTAATTCCAGAGGCCATATGAAATTCATTCAGCCACCCCCATTGATGAGATACTCAACATGTTCAAGATAGAAAGAGTTCACTACTCATCTACATGGTGCAAGGGCATGATTGCATTACTAAAAAAGGTAAGAAAGCGCCAACATCTTTCATCCTCTCTTTTCTCCTTGCACAGAAATCCCTCCAGCAATGCAGAACATCAGGACACACATTAGATAGCCAAAATTTCAAGGATAAGGAAGTAGTGCTTTTTCCTAAGGTTTTCCAAATGTTGTTGATGTTGTATTTTTTCTTAAGAAATTGGATTATTCTTATTTCTAAACTGACACTTTAAATAGCCAGAAAGAAGCAGAAACCTAATATTTTTATTTTAAAACTGATTCACTGATGACAGCAAAGCTTTAGGAAAGTGTAATTCCCAATATGCTCCCAGTCTATCTGCTGCTCTTTTCAGCCAGGGACCTTAGAAATAAAAAAGGCTGCATTTCTTGCTGTCCCGGGTTGCTGCAGATGCAACAGTAGATGTCAAGCCACTTCACTGGAAATGTCACTAAGCTACAAGATGGGGTTCTTTTTCAATGTGTCATGACCCTACAAGGTGTGTTCTTAAAACCCCAGTCTATTTTATTTTTTTTCTGCACTGTAGGGTTCATCTACCTCTTCTAGATATTTCCAGTCATCAGTACTGAAGATTTTATGAATGTGTGAATCGAGAAACAGAAGAACATTTCCTTTTGCAGCAATGAGCAATCTATTTTTAATAAATGGAGCAACAAGGTGACCAATTTTAATTGCTGCCAGGATGTTCAGTGCAACTATATCTTCCAATAAATTAAAGATGAAATACAAATTGTTGGGTGACATTGAACTGTGATGTTTCATGTCACTTGACCCTTATCTATTTGTAAACAGGCTTCTGTTACTAATTCATTTATACAGCTCTTTTGCAGCAGCCATCTGGTAACAGTTAAATTATATGTATTCTGAGTTATTACTTCCATTTTTTTTTTTTGGATCATACCTCCTAGAACTTGTTAGAGAATTCCCTAGCCATGCTTGCACCCTATATCGTGTACCATTACAAGTAATGTCTGATGCATTTCCTGTTTTATATGGCATCCAGTCCCTTAGAGTATTTCTTGTGCTTGGTCACAGCTCCTCACCAAGGACCCAGAGTGCCGTCTTTCAAGTCTTGCAGACATCCAAAGCTCTCCATACTTAGTTGATGTCAACTGGGATGCTGTTCTGGAGAAAGCTGTGACTCCAGGCTTTGTTCCTAATGTAAGTTGACACACCAGATGAACAGCATTTGCTAATTCCAACTTTTAACTTGTTTACACTTGCATTTACTGCTTTTTGATGATCTACCTCTCACAGAAGATGGATTCTGCTTTAATTTACTCAGTTACAGCTAAGAAAACTCAGCCCACTTCACTAGACCATGACAAAAAAAAACTAATTAACCTTTGTTCTCTTTCAATCCTCTTTTAAACGAAAAAAAAAATGTTTTCTGACTGCTTTTCAGCCGTTAGTGTCAACTGTCAGTTGACACTGTATCAGTGCCAACTGTGAGCCAAAAAAACACCAAGAATATTGTCGCTGTTCTGAAATTTAGGCATCTGGCATAGCATTTACAAAGCTTTTATTATCCCAGTATGCAAAACGTTTTTTCTTCCAAACAGTTGCAGAATGGCTGACCTATTTCCTTTTTGACAGTTTCCTTTATTAAAGCATTCAGAATTTGCAAGAGAATTTGGTAGGAGTTCTTTTTCTGTGATACCATTTTGTTCTTATTTTATTTTGATTTTGTCATTTGTAAGTTGAATGGACTTGAATATCATGAATAAAAAGCAGTAGCTGTAGTGTTAACACATTTCTTGACTTGGTTCAGTCATTGAAGCTATATTACACCATAATTCTTCTCCAAACAATATATGTGTAACATACTAAGACTGATTTAAAAAAAAAAATGAAACTCTGATGCTAAGAACTGGATACAAACCAGCTTTGGTCTGGAAGCGTACAGCCAAGCAATGTGTCACTCTACTAGCCCTAACTGCTTAGCAGGGAGGTACAGTATCTTGGCTGTACTAATAGGAACTAGTAGCAGGACTACAACTTCTCCACATCCAGCTGGCTTATGTCCAGCCATCCCAGAGTCTGGGCATAACAAATATGGAATGGTCTCCAATTGGCCACAGATAAGTATCTTTAACTCCTTACTTTACAGTTCTCATGTGGATGTTTGGTTCTTTTCACTTGGGTTCAAACATTTTTGAGGGTACCTGGGAGAGTGTAAGTTTCCTGAGGTAGTGAAAAAGTTATCTTAGACATAATTTCAAAAGGAATCATGAAACCTATGTGTTGGTTATTGCTCTCTTGGCCAAGTGGTTTTTCTCTGTGACTGATGTTGAGAATGGTAAACATATTGCATTGCTGCACAGTTTCCATTACTTTTAACTGCTACTTTTAAATATATGTCCAAAGACATATGTTCTTGTCACTTTGGAAGTCATCATCATTGAATTTTGGAAGGAGTCTAAGTTTAGGAAACATTATAGAAGTAAGAGTTGAGAAAGTTACTTTGCTCAAAAAATATTATGGTGTCAAAGACAGATGGAAAAGGATTCAAATCCTAAGATTTCTTCACTTCCTCACTTTTGTTTCCCCCATTTCAAAACCTGAAGAACTGCAAGAGGGAAAACCATAATACCAGTAAAAATGAATAGCCAGAATAGTTCAGAAATGCAAAATTAAATTTGAGTTGCAAGACTGGTCCTTGCTTAATGCTGGGAAAATATTCTATCTTTAAAAGTAGAAAAGCAGTGGTTTTTACCTACAGAGATCAATCTGAAATTCCTATTAAAAGCTCTGCACTTCAGGATAGAGATTGATATTGCAGAGGTTGTTGCACCTGGTCAATCAGATGTACTAGGAAAAACAATGAAAATGTGAGTCAAAGTGTATTTCCCAGGCTGACATATCTTTACACCATATGCTTTGCTATTTCAAGAGACCAGGTTTGGCAAGGCATTTCCCAAGAACCTTACCCTCTGTTGACCAAGGAAAGCCTTTACTGATTAACTGAGACCAGAGAACAAAATATTCCTTGATTTTCAGGTTTTGGGAGAGAAGTTGAGTTGAAGTCAATGTATGCCATCATCTGGGTAGAGTCTCATCGTTTTAACAGCTTGGTGTTTCATTCAAGAGCTTGTCTTGCCTTCCTTCCCTCTGTAGTCTGACCCACAGATGCATCTTTGAATTACTATTAGTGTTTCTGTACGATTTACCTGATTTCTTTATATTCAGCTTAGCCATAAACAATATGTAGTTTTTTGTACTGTTAAATATTTAACAAAGGAAGCAAGAAATTACTTAAATTAACTCGCTTTCATTTATCAAACTTAATGCTATTACCACTGACCAGATAAACTGAAAAAAATGTAATGACACATCAAAGAGTAACTTTGAATCCTTTCGTACCAGAAAGGAAGACTGAACTGCGATCCAACATTTGAACTTGAAGAAATGATCTTGGAGTCCAAGCCCCTTCACAAAAAGAAAAAGCGACTTGCCAAAAACAAATCCAAGGATGGAACTAAGGAAAGCTGCCCCCTAGTAAGTTGGAGTCCATAGTTTCAGCCACTGGCTTGTAACATATAGTCTGTAATGAGCAAAGTAACTGAAGTTCTGTTTTACCATCTGTGAAAATACAGTTGGTTTCTATGTTTCTCTGTGTTTACATACAACTGCAAAATCCTTCTCCAAAGATGAAAGCAACCACTTATCTCAGTGAAATAGTAACAGTTTGTTGGAGCTATAATTATTTTTAAGATTATCACTGATACCGATTTAAAGTACAAAAAGAAGCGTTGCCAGTTGTAAATATGCTTCCCACACACGGCCAGATATTTAGGAGTATCTATTCACTGCTAGTACCAAAAATGAAAAGTATGCAGTTAAATATTTCTTATTTGTAAGCATTTAAAAGCTGTCTCTCATGGCCTTAACTAACGCGTTCCACGTAGAAAGACGTACTGAATAAACAGTCTAAACATTTGAGAAGACAAAGAAATAACCATTACCCTGATTTGAATTTTCATTTCATTGGGGTCTTTTTATTGAGTTCTGTTGCTGTTCCTAATAATTTTGAATGCTTACAAAATCCATTTTTCTTAGAGTCAGACTTAAAATTTCCTAGGAATTCTTTGTGGGGAACATCTCCCAAAACAGAGACAGAATAATTGTGCTCTTAGGGTCCATTTATGAAGAATCTTCAAAATACTTTTGGTAGAATTCATTCATAAGCTGTTTTGTTTGGTACTGTTTCTGTTGGTGTGATCTTGTCTATGATTTTCTGTCATTTTTAATCAACCTATTCGTGCTGTTTTTTAAAGAACGTACACCTGCAGCAGTGCTTGGAAACCGTTAGGAAAGAATTCATCATATTCAACAGAGAGAAGTAAGTGCATTTCTTAATGCCTCTTTAGCATTCGCTACTGAAATTAATTTGAGAATGATTTTTTTCCTCCCAATCTAAAGAAAAGTGATTAATGATCACGTCAGCAGAGCTAAAAGCCTGAGTTTCTACTCATCTCATCCTCTTAATCTCCAGTGCAATAGTTTTGTAGTTTTATCTCTGAAAGCAAGCAGAAGTGCATATGGTGAAAGTAGGTTAGAAAGATAATATCAGTGTCCCTAACACTGCTCCAGAGAAGCCACTAACAATTAAGGAAAGGGAATACAATGTAAAGGGCTGTTTTTTCAGAATTCAGACAAAAAAAAAAAAAAAAAAAAAAAAAAAGGGGGAAGAGAAACCCCAGGAAGTTTTAACAATATGAATGACAGGGTTCTGATGTGAAAAACCTATTCATACTTCACAACCATAAAATAGATCATTTAATCAGAGGCTTTTTCAGCAAAGCTAAATATTTAAGGTATATCATAAATAGAGAAAGCACTTCACATTTACCTGACAGGGAGAATCAGTAGAAATGCAAGTCTGAATATCAAGATATAAATAACGTTCCTGCTTCTTTTAACACACTACATTTCAGATAGCTTACTGCATTTGAGTCTGAGCCACTGTAGAACTGTCTCTAGCATGGATTGTAACACTCAGAAAGATCAATACAATGGAATGGCGATACAGGAGATATAACAACACAGGGACTAGTACAATGGAAAGGTGTTACAAAGAAAAAGTACTTACCCATCTCCGAAGCTCTAGACTTGCAAGGGAAACCTCACAAGGGAAGGAATCTCCAACCAGAGACTCTTTAACAGTCGCAGTCAGCCCTTAAATGAGGTCTAAGAGAGGTGCAGCCAGGCTCCACCCCTTCTGGTCACACAGCTGAATTGCCTT
>JAOWBP010051891.1:0-14326 GCA_028571105.1 Tragopan temminckii | reverse complement strand
CGGTCGAATGTGTGCAGCAGCAGTTCATGGATGAAAAAAAAATGAGAAAGGAAAGTCATCACTGCTTTTGTCGTATTTACTCTGACTGAACAGTGTGATTTAAACCCATGACCTTCAGTGTCACAACAGAGATTACTTAAGCAATGCCATTAACTAGTGGTAGAAGTAAGGTGTTACGCTGTAGGGAGACTGGCAAGGAACATGTGTACTTTATAAACCTGTCCAACCAGAATTTTTTGATGTCCTGAAAAGACACTGACAGTTTCACTAGAGTGCTATTTTATGCTTATATAATGAGTTTTAACATATCTTGGGTTTGAGAGGAAAGAGGAAGAATGAGCTGTTTCCCTACTAAGGAATAAAGGAGTTTTTTTCCTCATATGGTTCCACTGGTTAAGGAAAAACAGCATCTGACAGGAAGTAATCCTGGACAGAGTCCAAGCAAAAGTTGGTGTTTTGAAAGACTTGTAGGGATTGCAGAATTCTCACAAGAGCATCATCCAGGCCAGACACCCATACCAATGTCTGTCTGTGGTCCTCTGGTCACTGTAATGACTCAGGGAAAGACAAGCATGAAAGTGCTCCAAAAAAAAAAAAATTCCACTCAAGCTAGGCTGATAAGATTTTCTGTAACTGTAGACTGTAGACATCAAAGAAAAATACGGATTCGTGATGCTAAACTTTTATATAAGTTTATATAAGTTCCCTTTACCAATTGAATTCTAGTGCTGCAGGGTCCCAAGGAGATTTATGGCAGAGGCATTGGAGATGAAGATGTAATTGTATTCTACTTGTTATCATTAATGAACAAAAGTACTCAAATGTGTCTCTGATAAAGGCCTCGTTTGGCTAGAGCAGGGGTCTAAAAGGAAGCAAAGAACACACAGCTGTTAGGTACATTGTTGCGCTGTGCATAGTAAGGATAGGACTGAAGGAAATACACAACCTAGCCAGCCTGTGATAGCAGCTTCCACTTAATCCCCAAAAACCATCCTCAAGTGCCAGTGCCTCACTGAGGATTTGAAAGACATGAGTGCCTGACTGATAGACTTGCGGGATCCATCTTACATTTCTGAATATTTCAGAGGGATTCAGGCTGTTTTTTTTCTTGAGGAGGCTCTTCAGTTTTTTTAACTGTTTAACAGCCCTTTTCCAAAGAAAATTCAGTGTGTATGTTAGAGACAGAATTACAGTTACATTCAAGATGTATTAAAACTGGAAATTACTGGAAATTCAATATTACTGGAAATTCAATTGAAAGCTCTCAAGAAAAGAGTTCAAAAAATGATGCAAAATGCAGAACAACACAGCTATATAAAGAGGAACGTTAGCTGACATTATTGCCAGAAAGTCATCTTCACTGATGGAGTCTGCCAACAACAGGTGATGTAAGAGCTGGCAATGAATAAAGCTGTGGATGTGAATGTGGTGCCTGGCAGTATTTCTTGAGAGATGTTCACAGCATAGCACTTTGAAACTCAGAACACCATTCCAAGGAGATGCCTGAGGATAAACCTGCACTGTTTGACTCCTATGGCCAACAGGAAACATCTCTGGCATGTTTTTTTCCTCCTTTTTTTTACATTTGGCTTGGATGGATTGAGCATTGTAACTAACGTACAGTGAACCAAGTCTGCGGAGTCTATTCCTTCCTCCTCAGTTGTTTACCCCACCCTTCTGCCAATATCCCACTGTAAGGAGGCAAAAGGTGGCATGAAGTAGGGCAGGGAAAACAAAGCATGCCTGTGCCACAAGTGATTGCTGTGCATGGGCAAATGCCAGTGCACTGTTATCAGTGCTATGAACTGTAGCATTCAAAGAGTGAATGCACATCACCCTCTGCAATTCCCACTGTGAACCAGGGGAGCTGCTCAGAGAGCCAAACATATCACAACCACCTCTCATGGATGATGAAGCCTCACTGAGTCCCATTAGAGCCTCTCTGAACAACAGTAACCCAGCTGTGTCACCTGCTGCTAGGGGGAAGACTACTGAATCTCAATTCAGTTGTGCTTTCAGCATCCATCACTCAGAGTCACTTCATCTTCTGTTGCCTGGAGTGCCCCCATGCATGAAATGCTGGGGCTACAGTTTCTTTGCTGGGTCCCTGCTCA
Organism: Tragopan temminckii; assembly: GCA_028571105.1. NCBI lineage: Eukaryota > Metazoa > Chordata > Aves > Galliformes > Phasianidae > Tragopan > Tragopan temminckii. The sequence goes on along the minus strand of JAOWBP010051891.1, from coordinate 12,212 downwards.
GACTAGTATACCTACATCTGGCTGGGCGGGCTCATTGTCATCCTTTCCTCTTGTTGGCATGCCCTGTGTCTTGTTCATTGCTTGACAGCTCTGCTGGCCCTTCCTGGCTGCCCTGCCCGTGAACAGTTCTGGGCAAAGTCTGCAGTCCCTGTCCAGCCTAAGCCCTGGACAGGCCCTGGCTACAGCCTGAGTGCATTGCCTGGGTGTGCCTGTGGGGGCTGGCTGCTCTCAGCATGGTTGATGAGTAATCCTGGACTCTTTTTCCAGCCAGATGGAAAGGGAAACCAATATTTAGATGTTTTATGGGGAAGTAGAAAATGTGTCAGAAATTAAATGAACTGAAGGATAAGGTGTCACTGTCAGTGAGTGAGTCAATTTATCCTCACAGTAGAGTTTAAGGCATGAAAACTTGATGGGTTGTATGAAATGAGATCATAGCTTGTCCCTATTTTGAGAAAGCACATTGACATACTGAAAAATAGCAAAGACCAAACTAATGTGTGTTACTTGGCTAGCACAGCAGACAAGCCAGACGGATATCCAGTGTGCAGCCATCCAAATGGCAGCCTGCATAAACCTCTGCAGATGGGCAGGAAGAAGAGGAGCTTGGGCAAATTCTTACCAGGCATACACTCAACAACTGCTGCGAGTCTCCCACAGCAAAACACACATTCCCTTGTGTTCACCTCAGTAAGACAATGCAGCAGTAGCCCTGACTGGGGAAAGAGCTGTTGCCATGTGATTCCAGAGTGTTGTATGCGTGGTTGCATGTGTGCCAGTGAAATGCCCCATGGTACAGTTCTAGATTTTGAATAATTTAGATAACACAGTAATTAGGGTCATATAAATGTCACTGGGACAGAAGGTGAATTCCCTCCAGCTGAGAAAGCTCCCTTTGGACTGAGCCACGTTGCCAGGATGCTGGAGCTGGAACAGCTTGTGGGTGTACATGTGTTCTTCTGTCCCTCTGAAGGAGGGACTTCAGTCCCTCAGCTGTTGAATTGGCATCTTTCCCTAGCACTAAGTTCACTCTGAAAACAATCTGATAAGTTACCAGGAAAAAACCTTTCTGCAGACAGAGTGCTAACTGGAGACAGAAAGTAACTTCTTAGGAAAGTCTTTACCTAAAAGATGTTAAGTCCACAACACACCTTCATGTAACTCAGATTTTTTCTTTAATTATTTAGCTTTTATTATTTAACTTTTGTGTCTCACCTCAAGACTTTGTCTGTCAAATACGCTATGGCAAAATTATTTTGGAAGAAAGAACATGCAAGCTGTTTGTAAATACTTAAAACACCATTAGGCATTTCTCCTCTGGGAGAAACTCTCACTGTGCCTCATGTGAATAAGGATACTGCTGATTAAAGTCTTGTTTTCTCCCTCTAACAAATCCATCTGCCAGAGAAGCGAAAAAGCACTTATTGTAACTCTTTATTATGAGTACGTTCCTCCTTGTGTAGGGATCACCAGCCATGTGATCTCTAACAGGGTATGGTAGAACTGAAGGAGTTTGTAGACAGGTGATGGGAAAAAGCAAAGCTTTAGAAAAGCCTTTAATATGTTACATAAATTGAAAATATTGGAATTGATGACAAGGTGAACATTGCAGGAAACAGTAGAAGTCTGTGGGATAATGGAAGATCTAGAAATGATACAGAAAATGGAAAATGATTGTTCATTCTTATCAATAATAAGAATTTACTATGTCTCTACTAGCATAGCATAGCACCACTCCATTACTCAACTCAGCCAGAAAAATGAAACAAAAATCTACAAAGACACTTTATAAACACCAAGTCCCACTTCACTCCACTTTTGTGTTCTTATATTCCTTGGGATTTAATAACTGTAATTTGAAGCACGTCATTTGCATTGCTGTGAGGAAGAAATGTCTTCAGCTGAAGATAAGAAAGCACAGCTCTGTGCACACTCAGTGGCATAGCACATGATCTCCTCTTTGGATCTGAATTAAATTAATTTTGATACTCTATCAATGCACTGCAGTTCTCTTAGGAAGATCTTATTCCTTTAAAAATAGCTTTATTTATTTGAATGTTCATTGAAGAAAGGAGACTACAGAAAGGGGACTGTTCACTCAACAGCATAATTTCTACCACCAATAATTATTTTTTTAAAAGGGAAAGAGAGAGATGATAATGACTTTGGAAAACATTTTCTGTACTTTTTTTCTTTTTTGAGCAAACATTTAGCAATAAATGATGATCTCTGCGTTGAGTGGGGAGACTGGAGTATTCTGATGACACTGTCAGATGACAGTCAGTCATCCTCTTAAATAATCTGAGACAGCTTTTATCTTTTTTTTTTTTTTTTTTTTTTTTTTTGTGGGAGGGAAATAAAAACTATTGTGATTGAGAAAGATTTTGTGTTTATCCTTTGCTCTGATAAAGCAAATCTTGCAGAAACACAGCAAGATCAGAGCCCAATTGTACAAAGCACTGTACAGACCTGAAGAAAGTCTGTCGCTGCCCTGGGGAGTTTTTTGGTCATTTGACGAAACAGACACAGAACAGGGGGAAAAAAAATGTTATTATCCGACTTTAATAGGTTAGGGACTGAGGCACACAAAGATTAATAGAATGGCTGAAACCTATGCTTGAACCAAGAGCTGAACCCAGATCTCCAGAGCACTATTAAACACAAGACCAGCATTCATAACCTCAAAGTGTGTTGTCAATGTAATGATCGCAGCTAAATAGAAAGCTTAATTCCAGGTCTCCAAAGAGCAATATTAGACTATTCTTTTACATATTATTCCAGCAGCAACCAGAGACACTGTTTCAAGTTGAGGACTCTGTTCTGTTGGGCAGTAGACAAACCTAACAAATTAAATGCTGTTGTCTGAGCAAATGATCAAATACAACAAGCAGGGTAGAACAGATACTTTGGATTTAATCCTATGTAATAAAGAAGTTCGGTTTCTAATGTTGAATCGTGTTGTACTTGTATGGACAAATATCAACCAGCATGATTTTGAAATTTTTTGAGCTGATTGTGTGTTTAGTTCTCCTGTTACTTTTTCATCCTGTCCTCTAAAAGGTAGAGGTTAGTGTGCTGTCCTGTAAATTTCATTTGCTTATGTCAGTAAACAAGAGTTAAAACAGAGACAGATAGGCATAAAGTCAAAATATAAATGAAGTTGGAATTGCTTTGTTGTAGTAGTGTCTGCTATTTTATCATATTTGGGAGGAAAAAAAAGAAAAAAATAAGGACGTTTTAATGAAGATACAGCCAAGGTTGTCCCTGATTTTAATGGATGTTCATGCTTTAACACAAAGTGCATAGATAAATGAAGATTAGACTAAAACACTGCATTTTCTTAGTCTCAGTAATTTATATTACATAACATACTGTAATAGCATATACAAGGATATCCATGGCTATAAAACTCTTGTGAGTACAATTGTTCCACAAAGAAAAAAAAAGCTAACCTCAGTCAACTACTGGATTCCCTTTTCTGCTTAGTGTTCCCCTCTTAGTGCCTTAGTAACATGCTGCCTCAGCCACATGCTTCTTTACGTGGTGAGCTATAGCATTGTGCTGAGGAAAGTTATTTTTACTCTACCAGATCCTGGCAACTGAAGAGGCTTGGAAGGCCCTCTACCCAGGGACCCATGTCCTTTATGTCATGGGGCTGAAAATAAAGAAATTTGCAACACCACAGTGTGCAAGATCCATTACCCTTCGTTGCATGCTATGAGAAAGCACAACCACAGCACTCTCTAGAAGTCAGATTTCACCAGATCCTAGTTATTTACCTCTTATCTAACTCTGATGCTCAGTTTTTCCTAGAACTGCTTGTAGATTTTGCATCTTCCAAACATGTTTGCTACATATGTCAACATTGGTGCAGCAGAAACTTTGCACTCCATCTTCCATCCAGTCTGGCTAATGGCAAAATTGTTCCAGAGTGAAAAAAATTCAACATGGGTCAATGGAGATTCTCGCAGTACCATACCCTACCAGCAATATGTAATGAAAATTCATCTCAGGTTGTGGAACATATTGAGCTGCTGAAGTCAACAAAACACTGGCAGGGAATGTTCTCTGTCGTTATCTTTAGATTGAATCTGCTTGGACTTTTGACACCTACTCAGCAGTGTCTATTGGCATGCAACAAACATCTTATCAAAATGCTGAAAATGTTTAGTCAGTAACTAATTTTTTTCCTTGGTAAATGTCTTTGCTTCCTGGATTCTCTTCCTCTCTCTCTCTTTTTATTTAGATTTTGGATGCTCAACTGTAATCATGTAACAGGCAGGAGGTGATATTTTTGGGAAAGAGATACAACCTGTGACCTGAAGAAGTGCTTATCTCTCTGTAGGAAGGACAGTCTAAAAAGACTTTCAGTAAGTTCTATGCCTGCTGTATATTAAGTTGTCAGCAGTTGCTACTGTAAATTTATATGCATTTATTTTACATAAATATGACCTCTAGTTTTACCTTTTGGTAGGCAAACAAGTTGTTTTTTAAATAAACTCTATGCTTATGCATTATATGTACATGCATTAATGTATTATTTTAAATACTCAGTGTGACAACAGCACATGTTTATGCTTCAACTACTTTTCTCTGGCTGTTTTGCAAAAATGACACAAGCAACACACACATCTACATTTGCACTCATAAATATTTGTCAAAGTTCTGGTGTCAAAACATATGTATATGTACATATTCAACTCTTGCAAAGTAATGAAAATATATACATATCTAGATATATACATATATATCAGCAGTGAATACGTATGAGCAACCGAAGCAGTACCATACAAGATGTCAGCTTTACAGCTCTTTCTTTACATCTACTCAATTTATGCAAAGCGGAGCAATGCGTTTCATGGAAAATCATAGAAGTGGAAGCCATTTCTCATTATAAGTTGTAGCTCATGGCTGCCTAAAGCACATAACCTTTCACACAAGCTCATAATTTTACATTAGTTTGGAAGTTGAGTGTAAAAAAATTCAAAATTTTAAAAAGAAAAAAAGTGATATGTATAAACAAATGGCACTTCTCATGTATACAAAGGCTCTAAATAAAGCCTGTTGTGTGGGAGTACAAATCTGCACATAGAAACAGCACATTATAAGTGAACACATGCAGGCTCACATCTACGAATAGTATAATAATCTCAGATACAAACTGGTTACTTTTTCCAGAACGTGGATTTGTTACCTCACCCATTACCATTCTGCTTCAAGAACTGCAGTTCACCACTGTCACAAAATACTGTCATACATTCTCTACAAATCTGTCTCGCCGCATGATTTTGTTTTTACAATCACTTGTTTCATGTATTCCTTTAAGTCTAACACTCTGATCCTCCCTTCTCAGCCCTTGAACTAAGACAAAACAGCAAACAACGAATTTCTAAACAAAAGAAAGTACTACTCAAGTACACAGAGTATTTCAAAAGTAAACAGACAACAGAGATGCATCTTTTCTGGCTGTAACATCCTAGTAGGAAATCTAATACACGATTTTAACAGAGCAGACAAAATATTTAACCTTCAATCTGAAGCTGTGAACGCGCAGGCATATTTCCAAGGAGGAAAGCGAGACTCTGCATTCTGAGATCCTGAGACCTGATATATGAAGAGATCAAAGCAAACTGGAAAATACTCCTTAACATATATATATATAGTTCTAATCAAGAGAAAAAACAAGGATATTATGAAGGTTATAAGGAAATATTGTGATGACTTTCATTTTCCATAACTGGTTAAGTTTAGTATCGCAGAAGGAATCCAGAAATGATTTAACAGATATAACATAATATACTTCTTACCAGGAATAATTATAGCTGTAGATGTAATAACACTGGAGAATAAGAGATGAACTTTGTGAAAAGTTTAACATTCATCATATACCTCACATGAGTTTAGTAGCATTCCCATGTTACAGCACTAACACAGGACAAAGCCTTTCGGAGCATAGGATTGAAGAAACAAAGACAAGTCTTTAAAATAATTGAGCAGCTTCATGTGATACTTCTTTCTTTAGTCCAGCCAGCATTATTGTAAGCAAGTATTGTACTTAAGCTTTATTCTCCCAAAGACAGATGCAGTTCAGGATGAGCCATACAGTGCTGAGGCAAAGCAGAAGAGGAAATGAAGAAGCATACCATGCTTGGTGGAATTTTTATTGAATTGTACTCTGTATTACTTGTCCTTGAAGAACATAGTGCTCTTTCCAGATCTGATCTCATCAGAAGGGCCTTAGGCCAAAGAACCAGTTAGCATGTGCAGGCCTAGACCTTGGCCCCCCAAGCCAAGGTGCACACAGTTCTTGGTTCCTGCACAGAAAGCATTGCTTTTGGTCATGAAGTTTGGCTCTATTCCATGCAGGAATAATATCTGAGGGTTTTTCTCCTGTTGTGTTAGCCTATTTGGTCTCTGGAACAATGAGTGGCAAATGCATGATTATTTCATTATAATGGTTCACTCTCCACCTTCCTACTCCATTGTAGTCATGTTCCCAATTACTGTTTTGATTTTAATATGTTCTCTTTCTTTTCCATTTTCCTCTTATTTTAATTGATTTTTCCCCCTTCCTGTTTCCTTCCCTAACAGAGTAGGGATGCATTGCTATTTTACTTTGTACAAAGCTTCCAAATACCCTCTACTTGTAGATGTTTCTATTTAGTAAGAAGAGGGAAGTCAGCCTTCCTTATTACAGTTTCCATTAATTGTGCTTTAGCAGGTCACAGGAAAGCTCATGGTATGCACACAAAGTTGACTATAAATCATAAGTAATGGAGAAGAAATCTTGTGGAGTCTCCTAGAAGGAAGTGATTATAGCAGTAAAGTATCATCTTTGCAAGAAAAATTGTGTAATAATAACTTTGTGGGATTTAATATTACTGCTGTAACACAGAGATGAGCACTTGGGTGCATCAAGAGCTTTAATAATGTATGTGTAGGTGGCAAATTACCCATAAAGAATCTGACTTTCAGACAATGTTCATTTTCTATTCTCACAGAAAACCTGAGCCTTTTGCTGGCTGTCATCTCATGCCCTATACTCATGACATCTAGCAGGGATATTGGAGTTAGAGTGTTCTGACCACTTCACTGAGTGGAAGCATTCCTCCTCCATGTGAGATTTATGAATTCCTACGGAGGCAGAGGATGAAGTACTTTTATTAATGGTATATTGGTACAGAATTACCTAAACTACAGGTCAAGGGCCTGCACAAGTCTGCAGGCTAGCATTTATGTATTCTGTATTAGAGGAAATTATACAGGAATCAGTTTGATGTTTGACGAATCAAACATGAATATGAAACACATAAATGAAAAGGAGGCCTATGATTCAGTCTTTTTTCCTACTAGTACTTTGTTCAAAGTAATGCAATATCCAATAACACAGCAACTGGTTTCCTGCACTCCCTGCTTAACCCACTGAACATTGAGTCATTTGGTGTCCCTTGCTCTGTCATAGAACATTCAATTGCTTCATGGTAAGTGGAACAGCTCTAACAGTTATAGAGGTAAATTTCACAAGAGAAGAAAAAATGTTCATGCTCAATAAAGCGCAGGTATCTGTCTAGAAGAACAAAACAACCTGTGCAATTGGCTGTTACAGCTTTTGCTTTTAACTGACAGCAGGCTCGTTCTTTGTATTAACAGAAAATAAAACATACTGAGCTCCCAATAAAGGGAAATCTCTTAACTCTCTCAAACATTCCCGAGCCTCCAATAGAGCTGTACTCACCCATTCATTGGTTTAGGGCCAAGATTTTTATGCAATCACATGACACAAATACTCTGTTCTATCTGAAGTGATTTTGGAAAAGACACAATGTTCAAATGTGGCAAGACTGCAAGATAGCAGTCTTTTACATAAGTTTCAGATACGCACACACCTTGAACTTCTGTCTCTTTCATTTCCTTGAAGCTTTCCACCTCATATAACCCCTTGTCTCTTCCTGCTGGAGTTCCTGCTGTCTAAAGCTGATTGTTTGAACCAGACCTTTCCCTAGCCTTAGCTATGGGGCTCCTTACAGTAGTGCCATCTCTTTAGTCAAGCAGCAACAAAGTTGTCAGAAACTAAATCTGTTACACGGTGTCAGGCTGCAAAACCCATTTCATTGCTTCTAAATGAGGCACCCCAGTCTTCCAAACAACTTTCCCTTTTGTTGCTGTGCAATTGGAAATGCAGTGCTAATTCCATCAATTATTACAGAATCAAACCACAGCTGTGCTCAGTAGGTGAGGCTGACAGGAAATTTATATCTTGGCCTTAAACCTACACTGTTAGCAGAAGCATAACATATATTCTCAGATCAGAAGTATATTTAAAAAAAAAAACAAACAAAAAACAATTATAATCCAGTATTTGGCTATTTTAAGTAGCAGAACTGAGAAACTGTCAACTGTTAACTCTTTTCTGGATCCTTTCACAGTACTTCACAGTAAAAAAATAACTTTTTCATGTACTAAAAAGAAAGAAACTTGTTAAGATCTTGAAAAAATAACTCATATTCTGGCTATTTTTCTCAGATTATCATTCTGAATATTTAATATGTGGAAAAACAATAAGCAAATTCATATTTCTAAATAGCCATACAACAAACTGCGAGAAAATGAAGGCATTTTATTTGGCTTTTTCCATTTGTTTCTTTATGGTGTGCAGCAGGAAACCCTGGAATGTATTAATGTGACCCTTAAACACAAGACCTTAAAAACATTAGAGGATCATTATGAAAGACATTCTCAGTGGTTCAAAATCCGTGTCTGCATCATGTACAGTAAATCCAATATAGTAAGTAAGTTACTAAATACAATGAACTTCAGAGGCTTGCCAAGATCTTAGTGCTCTGCCTTTGGCAGGCTGATTTTGTTCTTGTCTGCTGCTATGGACCTCACTGTGTTTATTGATCTCAGTTTGTCACCCAAAGGTGAAATTACAGCTGCATGGAGCTGTACCTTCAAGTCAGTCTGAAATTATAACTAAAGCAACACAGCAGGACACAGTCTCAGAGCTGTTGTCCACCAAGATCCACAAGCTCCATGGGTCTGACTGCCAGAACCAGCCAACTCCCAGGTGAAGATCAATCTATTCTTTAAATGAGATGCTATGGGGAATTTTTTTCCACAGCTCCGTTGCAATCACATAATGATATTCAGCCTGACAGCAGCCTTTCTTTGAAGTGTTCTGGACCTTTCTTTGATGACTTGATGATTATAAGATCTAATGCAAGGCAGGTCTCTGAAAGTCATGTACTCTCCCCTGCGAGCTGCTGGGAGCAAAATGGAAACAGGAAGGATGTTTCCTTAGATTTCTTCATTTTACGGTGAATATGGTTTTTAAAGCTTCAAGGTTTAAAATCTTAAGCACAGAACTCCCTCAAGTAGATCTGATCTAGTGACTGAGAGCAACACCTGAAATTTCAGTCATCGTAAGAACTTCTGGACTTCCACATAGCTATGTGACTTCAAAACCAATAGAAGAAAATATTCTTGTCTAAAATGTGCAATCAGACTTGCACAGAGCATCTACTACATCCTCAAAGCTGAAAAAAACTACCAGAAATAACTGTGCTTGCAGGTATCTAGGACCTTAGGAGATGCTAGATGTAAATGTGGGCTTGTGTGTTTGTAGAGTTCTGAGGAATATCTAGAAATGTAATAATCCATATCAACATCAGTTGTGGAAATGAAAATATCTCTTGTTCAGAAATTCCTTGTGCAGAATTTCACCTGTCTACATAATTGGGATCAGAAAGAGACCTGGCCAGAGTCCTCAAGAGTCCTAATACATTTGCCTTGCTCTTTGCTTTTCTGCTGTTGCTCTGAGTGATCATTTCATGCATATGTTCTAGCTTCAGCTTTTAATTGCCTGAAAACATTGCGTCTCCTGTCTTCCTGTCCCCCTGCCAGAGGTGACCTTTCATCCCACCTGGAGACTCAGCTGCGGTCAGCAGGTGCCAAGCAGTTCAGCCTGAGTGGTGGGGACCTCTGGATGGGGGCAGACTGAAGTACGAGCCTCTTCCCCAGCCCAACCTCAAGGCTTAGTACAGTATAGTAATAGATATGTGTTTAATGGGAAATTTTCATCAGCTTTAAACTATTCTTTTTAAGATTTATAGACCAAAGGTTTCACAGACTGTGAAGTGATTGAAGATTTTCTCAGTGGTGGTTTTCTGATGTAAAGTAAAAAATAAAAAAAAAAAACAACAACCTTTTTTATCCAAAAATGACTTATTTATTTTAGTTATTGACGTGTTCTCTGGCAGTTTTAAAATGGAAAAACTTTGATTTTTTTGTTTTGTTTTGTTTTGTTTTGTTTCCATTCCATTTCCAGTTTTGATTACACATTTATCTGGATTGATTTTTATGTATGAACAGTAATTGCTTTAAAAATACCAGTTCAGGATTCAAATACTCTTTTCCATTCTCTGCATAGTCAAATACTTTTTGTATCCTAAATTTTATGGAGGTAGTTGTATGATTAAAAAGGTTTGAAGAAAGAGCATGCACCTGGCTGTAGATAATAAGACAGTGTTGATACACATTCAGTAGGGAAGTGATGATGTGCATTAGAACATTAAATTCCCTACCTATTGGCTGTGCTTTATTTCACCTGCAAATAAGTAAACATGGCAGGAGATACATCTTGCCCAGCTCCTGAACTGAACACCTAGTTAAGCTTAACTTGTGAAGCATGCAGTGCTGTTGTGCTGACTTGGCTGTTCACAGGCTGCCAGGAGTGAAATCCCATCATTGGATGGAGAACTGACTTGAAGCCCAGGAGCTTATCCTGGCCTATTTTCCTGCAAAAGGATACCTTTTCACAGACTTTTCACAGACTCATCACTAACCTCAAAGCTGAAGTCACTGGGAAAAGTTAAATCCAGAATCTCTTGCAGATTCTGAACCACAGCATACTACTAACCACTCTTGTCTTGTCCTATGTGGCTGCACCACCTGGGGCTGAGTTGCAATCACCTGACACATAGAGGTGAACATATGAGGTCGGATGTATGAGGAGCCAACATAAGCATACATCCTATGATCAAAGTAAACCTGACAGAAAATATTTTCCACATTCAAAATATGGCACTTTAATTAAAAAATAAATGTCATGCTGGGCAGTTTCCTCTGCCCCAGCATTTTCTGATTCTAAGCCAAAATGGCAAATTGCTTTTGGTTTCTTTGTTGCATTCTAAGGAAGAGCAGAGCGCAAGGAAGAGATTGCACAAGAAACTGGGTTCCCATGGCAAATGCCTTTTTTGGTTTTGCAGGTCAATGCATTCCTTATAGTTAAGTGACATTTCATTAAAAATCCAGACTTCTGACTGGCATTCATTTAAATAAAACTGCAGACTCAGCCATTACTGTTGAAAATAATGATGCTGGCTCTTCTGTTCCTCCAGAACACCTGAGAATGACATCACCAAGTACCTAAAGGACCTGACATCATCACAAAATTGCATTTTACTTCGTAGTGTAAAAATTTATCATCACTATTTCTGTGTTCTCTAAAGAAAAATTGATTTTTTTATGCCTACTGTGGATGCTGCAATGCTGCTTTAGAGTAATATTTTTTGCCTATAGTGGCTGATTTCTTTGACCCTAAAGTCCTTCTTGCAGTGGTGCTGACTTGCAGAATCACAGTTCATTCACATCTTCTTGCCAGAGAATAATAATCTGAATGCTAAACTTGCTACAGCAGCAATATAAAAAAATGAAATCAGAAAATATAAAAATAAAAATAAAATGAAATAATAAAAAGACATAAAACAATAAATACGATCTGACAAGTTCAAGCTAATGTGAATGGCAGCATGATTTTATATGCCACAAATTTTAACTATTACAATTCATCTCTGAGTTCACATGAAAATTTTCTCTGGCTTCCAGTGATGTTTCAGTGATAATAAGGACACTCAAAGTCAAGGAATTAAAATAAGATTCTTGCATTATCTTTATTTACTCCCATGGAGCATGAAAATAGTATAGAATGGAACCAGGGCAAAAGCTATAAAGGGATGGAAGTTTCTGTATCTCTCCTATTTCCAGTTTTGGAGATGCAAACTCTGCATGGCTGTGATTTAATATCAAACACATTCAAAGGAACTTCACATGCTATAACAATGTTCTTGAAGCATCAAAAGTTTCTTCATTAGAAAAGAAAAAAAGCACAACAAAGCCTGACACTACCAACAGAGCAATTTGGACTTAATTCC
>JAOWBP010051890.1:1640-52791 GCA_028571105.1 Tragopan temminckii | reverse complement strand
CCCCCCCCCCCCCCCCTTTATTTTTTTTAAGCAAAGGTTCGGCTAGTTCAGCTCCGTTTTTTTAGAATTGATTGTCTTCAGGAAAAAAAAAACAACAAAATAAACAACGACAACAACAACAAAAAACAAACCCCAAACCCAAAACAAACTGAAAAACCAAATAAAGAACAAAACCAGATCAGCCTCATCCGTGTTCCCATCCGCTCTACCCTGATAGAGAAGCTACCCACAGTTCGCCGCTGGTCACTGCTGTGGGTGACCCCGAGCAGTGCCGGCATCGTGGCCGGGCTCTTCCCTCCCACCCCGTGTCAGACGAAGGAGGAGAAGCCTGTCACTGGAGTCCGGGAGCCGGGTGCAGGCTGTCCCGTTGGGGTGTACACCCCTCCTGAGCTCTGTGTCGTGATGACAGTCTGGAAATAGGGTTCTGTCTCGCTGGCGGAGCACTCCTCGTATCTGTAGGATGTTGGGTGCTTCACCCCTTTCTGCTGCCGCTTCCAGGAGTTGTAGTACGTGGGATCGCTCATGTAATGGTTCACAAAGGAATGCTTTGGCAGCTCGTCTTCGTAATCTGAGTCGGTGGCCTGGAGTACGAGGAAAAAAAAATCAGCTGTTAGCATCTAGGATTTAGCTCAGTCCGCTCTGAAAGAAATTAGAGGGAAGATTAATATCACCAGCTGACAAAAGCCATAATTTTAGGGTAGGATGGGTTGTAGTCCAAGTGTAACACATGCTGGCTGTAGGAGAGTGCTGTGCTCTGGCTGAGCCAGGCCTTGCTGTAGGGGAGAATTCTCTGATGATCTCTTTCAATACGAGATGCAGAGAAAGGACAAGAGGTATGGTTTTAAGCTGAGATAGGGGAGGTTTAGGCTAGATATTAGGAGGAAGTTTTTCGCACAGAGGGTGGTGAGGCACTGGAACAGGTTGCCCAAGGAGGCTGTGGATGCCCCATCCCTGGAGGCATTCAAGTCCAGGCTGGATGTGGCTCTGGGCAGCCTGGTCTGCTGGTTGAAGACCCTGCACGTAGCAGGGGGTTGGAACTGGATGAGCATTGTGGTCCTTTTCAACCCAGGCCATTCTATGATTCTTCAAAATCCCTTCTAATTCAGTGCAGAACCCCACAGCAAGAGCTACAGCTTCCTACTTGGACAGAAGGTGCAGAGAAGGGTGGAGTCACTGTAGGGAAACCAACCATTCTATGACTCTCTGATACAATCAAAGTGATAACAATTACAACAGCAATTGAGAATCTCTCTGCTTTTGATGCAAGGACTGACAGAATGCCTTTTGTGCACAGCAGTTGCTGTGCTGTTGTGTATTCTGGTCAGGTCAGGGCACCTGCACAGCTCGGAGTTTGGCTTGCAAGCCCCATTAAATACTGAAAATTAGTTATATCATTGGGAGGGAGTTAAGCAAAATCAAAATTTATTTCAGGCAAACAACTCTATTTTGTACTTTCCAGTTGATTATCAGTAGCGTAACAATGCACACAACCAGCAGCGATGGAAGAAAACAGAAACGCAATATTTGGAAAAGAACTGCCAGAAAGGAGGGGATGCTTCCATCACGTGGCTCAGGCACTAGCCCATGCTCAGACAAGATCTTACCCCTGAAAACGCGTACAGAGGACAACCAGTAGCCTCAGAGCCAGTACCAGCACCTCACCAGAGCTGAGGAGCTCTGCTGGCTCCTCAGCCCCCAGAGCACTGCTCCTCTGTGCCCCCAGAGCACTGCTTCTGGGACACAGCTGCAGGAAGCATGGAGAGCTCATCGATCTCCTCTGAACACAGACCATGGCAAAGCCTTGCCCATAGCATCCAAGCGCACATTTGCCTTCTGTTCCCACTGACATTCCCACCAATAGCAGCCACATCCCATACAGCACACAAACATTTACTCAGTCACTGCCATATCTCATGCCTTCTCTTGAATTCTCTCATTCAAGCATGCAAAAGCTTTTATTCCTTTTTTTCCCCCCTGATGGCCTGCATAGCCAACCTAAAAGGCAATTAAAAATCAAAGTGGTGGCTGCCTATGACATACAAGAGAGAGATGGGTAAGCACAACTCACAACCACTAGTGACTGCAATTAGTTTCAGAAGGTTGGTATCATTCTGATCTGACACCACACAGCAAACACACACCCTCCTTGATCCTGCCTGCCACACAACTAGTCTCTCCTCCTCTAATGGCCTCTGAAGAACAATCTTCAAATGCCTTCCGAACCATCATTTGAAAAGGGCACCGCATCCATCATCCCACTCCTTTGCTTAGATAGCTGCTTCAATACTATTTCGTGCCTGTTTTCCAGCACAGAGAGTGATAGACGGGGCTGAGAAATTTTTTCCCAGAGTTTTCTGAAACTCTGAGTAAAGCAGTTTGCTAACAGCTTTGCAGAATTCCCCTTCTGTTAACCATGCTTTGGATCTTTCTATTGTTTTAAGACTGCAAAGCTCCAGGTGCCTTGATGCGTAATTAATATCACAACAAAACCCCACCAGCATTTAACAATTATTCCAGAAGGAACTCAGCAAATCTATCACCTGGAAAAACGTTCCTTTGCACCAGCTGCCAACCTTGGGAAGACAACACCGGGCTCCCTCCAAAGGCCTTCCTGAACAGGTGGTTTTTGCAGCGTGCCTGGAATATCCCCGGATTTGGAACACTTCGGAGCCAGGGGGTACAGAGAGCAGCTCCAGAGTCTTGGCTCTGCTGCAGGAAACATCCTGCCAGCACAGCCCTGTCTATTTTGTAAGGGGTTCCAACAAAAGTGCTTCTGCTGATGGTGGATGTGGCAGTGTGACAGGGAGAGGCTACAGCTCAGGTCCTCAGCTGCAGAGGCAACAGACTTTTCCTGCAGACTTGGTTTCCTCTGTTCCTATCAAGAAACAAGATATTGTACCTTGCACCACCGTATGTGTTGCTGCAGCTCTGCATGCAAGGGTTAAGGCTTAAAGTGCCTGGGGAGCTGGGAGATGCTGTTGGCATCCAGCAGAAAAGTCTCTGCATCCTGAGCACAGGCAGATGGCTGCGGTTCGTTCAACAGTGAGCATCACCTAAAGATATACACTCATAGATGCGCTCCCCCACCCAAGACACAATGCAACCACAGCTCTTGCCACATCTTCTGACTCCTTCTTTAATCCAAAGTCAGTCTCAACGCCTCAGACACACTCCTCCAGCCCCAGAGAAACAAGCCTCTGCTGGAGAGATGGATCATGTCAGCTGAGTTGCAGTGTTATACACATAAGTAAAAATAAAAATAAAAAATCGCTTCCTGTGGCTCCTTCCTGGTCTTCCTGATGGCCCCACAGACACAGGGAAGAAACATAAAGGCAGTTAAAAGGCCAGGAGGTCTGAGAAGAAATGCTGAGAAGGAGCTGTATCCAGGAAAGGAACACATTACTTGATAGGTACAATAATAGTGACGCAGCCACTTGATTTCTATCCATTGCTAGGAAAAATATACTTACCCACAGAACTAATACAGTTTCTGTACCTAAGCCAAGTCCTTTTGAGACTGCCAGAAGTCATCATAATAAAGAAGAGAAATATTGGGAGCACTTTTAGATGGGCTGCTGCCACTTGAAATAGACTTGCCTTGGACAGAAAGTGGGGTTTTCAAACTAGGCCACCTGCTGATAATCTGTCTGCTAATTAGTCCGTTATCCCAACTGAAAGAGAATACTAATGTAGTGTAAATAAGACCAGTGCCTTTGAGAAAGGACTTTCACGAAACTTATATAGCTGCAAAAGCCTCATCTAACTTCAGCCTTTCGTTAGCGCTGATGCTGGGAAGGATAACCTGCTTTTTGGTCTTGATAAAAAGTGTTTTCTTTGTATTTCCTTCAAAATAAGCAAGAACCAACTATTCTGTGTTTGCAAAGTATTTTCTAAGGTCTGCTCTGAACAAGGTACTGATTCCTGCCCTTAGCAGCAAGGAATACTCTAAGTTACGATCCCAGATCCCTGCCTGCCCCAATGAAAGTCAAGGAGTTGAAAAATAAATGTTTTGCGTGACAGTATAGACAGCTTATATTAGAGGATTACTTTCTAGTGTTTTTAAACTACTGAGGAAATAGAAATGCTGCAGGGCTTTTTGCTTTGTTTTCAGTTTTCCCTACTCTGCATCGCCCTTCAGTGCGACTGTGGCTTTGTTTCCTTGGAAACCTCCATAGGCTGAAGCGTGATTGGTGTACGGTGACATTAGAGGCTGTCAACCAGTGTGGGGATGCCTATGAAACAATAAATACAGAAAATGAGAGGCTATTTAAGCATTATATTGATAGCACAAAACGCACAAATGCTGTTCAGAGGCAAAACAGCAATCAGAGTTGGCTAGCTGAGTCACTGGGAAATTCGAAAATAGTTCCAATTATTATTATTATTTTAAGCGAATGGATAAGAAACAGCTTTCTGAGATTATTTCTTAAAATGTAGATGGCAGCAGCTTCTCTTGGTTGACATGAAATGAATATTGCAAAAGAGGTAAGGGAACCTGGTAGGCAAGTCATTTTGCTGGACATGGGAACCTTCCCTATCAATGTCTCATCTGCAGCTGCTGCCCAACTTGTCAAAATTGCTTGAGAACATCAGAAGCAAGTTAAACCATATTCCTCAATAAGTGCTGAGTGGAAATTTATGGTATGTTCCCACAGAGCTGAGAAAGGGAAAATCAGTTGTGCCGTAGCGGGCAGCTTGGAAGACCAGAGCATCTCCAGCATTCGGCAGGGACTGACACTGCACAGAATCTGTGAGAATATTGCCTCCTGAAAACAGTTTTGGGGAAATCACAAAGACATGTGAGCATAAGCAAATACACAACACCCTGCCCTGCTTGGCAGTAGAACTGCCCTTCCCTGGCTGGCTGACATCACAGATGTATCATCAAATGTCCCTACAATGGTGAGCACCAAATTTCTTCAGATCATCTGTCCAGAGCCTGGTCCACTTGACTCATTACCTAAAAGCCTATTATTATTAATCATTTAGAAATTACACTCTTAGCACTCTCTTGCTCCACACCTGCCAATTAAACTACTTTAACCTCATTAACGGTACTGGTGCTTGGCTTTCATGACATGGAGTGAGTTAACCATTTGATTTATGAATATTGGAGTGCTGCTTGGTCTGCTACATTTTCCTCTTCGTTCCTCTCTTGCTCTCCTCGTCAGGAGGGAGCACGGAGGAAGGCTCCCAGGCAGCTGTGTTGCAAATGCAGTCAGTCAACCTGAGAGTTTCTCTCAGGCTTCTTCGTGCTCAGTAAAGCCCATGAGACTTGAAGCCAGCGAGCTTCCTTCTTTTCCACAAAAAATCTTGACACTTCAGGCAACAAGGGTAAAACTAAGAAGCAATGAGATGACATATGGGTTGAAAGCAAAAGCGCTGTTTTTGGCCTTACCTGCCCTTATGTGCAGCACAGTAAGTGGAATTTGAGATCCACGCAAATATGTATTAGAGGAAAATAGCATCAGGATCCCCTTTGCTGCAGAGGACTGAACATACGTAGAGCTCTTACATAAAAAAGATATCTTTAACTCTTCATTTAATAGGAAACATCCTTGCCTGCTAAAAGCGATGGAGATTCTGAAATTCTCAGAAAACCAGAGCTTGTCTGTTAAGATATCCTTTGAGAACAGAAACCGAGAGCAGAAAAGATGAACGGGAAGAGCTAATAGGTACAGGAATATTTGAAAACAGAGCGGTCAAACAGCTATACCCACCTCTGCCCCTGTGCCCTCATCTCCTGTCTGTACCAGCCAACATAAACAGCATTTTCAGGCTGATCAAAAGGCAGCATCTCCTCTTGCTACCTCTACCGGGAGCCTATTAACATTTCATGCCTAAAAGCACTCCCCACAAAAATAAGCAAGCATCAAAGACATTATACAGAAGGGCTGCATATCTAAGCCCCAAGGAAAAACAAGAGGCATATTTTGTTCCCATTCTCACATGCAGACACAGTCACAAAAACACCAGAATCTCAATCGAGACCTTCAGGCTCGACTGAAATACACAGTAAATAAATAATATTAATAATAGCCTGAGGGGAAAAAAAAAAAAAAGACACCACACTTTCTTCTATGTCATATAAACAGTGCATATAGAAGGCAGTAATGACACCCTGCAAGGAGACTTTTGCGCATTACCAGGAAATACCACATGGGGCAATGAAATTAATGTCAGAAGGTGCCAAAGCTAAATTCATGATCATGCTCAGCAAACTGTTTTAATGACAGGTTTAATGCTGGGTTGTTACAGTGACATGACCAAAGCACTACGGCTTTAATCTGGAGGTAGTGCTTGTGCATCGTGCAGACAGCAGCTCTAGCTCTGCCAAGGAAGCTGCTGGCACGCCGGGTCGGCGATAGGGCAGCACAAAGCAGCAGGCTGTCCGTGGTAATTAACAGGAGGTGAGAGCTAGGTAGCCAGGAAAAGCAGCTGTAGCTGCAGGTGCAGAAAAGCTACAGATGAAAACTGTCATCGTCCTTCACTACTTGCTGCTCTTGATTTATTCTTGCTGGAAGGGTCAGGTTTGGAGTGGTTTGGCCCATTGCTCGCTTCTTGTGCTGTCAGCTCAGATTCATCGGGATCTCAGCTGACAACACACAATTTGAGAGACAGATTTACCTGTCTGCATGTCCCTTGAAGTCTGCTTATTCACCCATGGCCACTGCTGGGCTTTTACAGACCATAACCACTTTATTTCTTCTTAAAGGAGATGTGAGACACAAGATAGAGCACTGTCAAATGCGTAATGCTGGCATACAATCACCTTCCTTGGAGAACAGAGCCTGAAAGCATCCCAAGCAGAAGGCTCCTATAGACTGGGGTGTCTGGAAACCCGAATGCTGGGCACTCACTGCAATTGCTATGAGAGCCCTGGCAGGTTACTGATTCCCCACTTACTCCCACTATAATGCAGGCAGCAGTTCTCATCACTAAAGAACATACTTCCAAATCTCAGTGTTTACTGCAGCTGCCTAGAAAGGCACCGTGAAAACTTGTGATAGTATCAGTGCAGACAAATAATGGCAACAGCACAATGCAGGTGTGGCAATGGGATTTCAAAGTCTTTGGTCCTGGGAATGAATGTGTGCAGTGACTGGGCAACACTCAGCGAGGCAAAGGCAAACCCTTACCTCCGACTCTGACATTTCTAAGGGCTTCTCGTTGAGTCCCAAGCCTTCGGTCAGCACAGCTCCATTGTACTTGTTGCAGATATCCTCATCAGAGTAGTGCAGCCCACCTGGGCTTGGGCGAGGAGGAGACCTGGCAAACATAACATGTGAGTGTATGGATATTGTCATTTCTCTGAAATGATGCAATTAGAGACAATAAAATCACACTTAGAAATCAGAATCACAGCCTGGAGCAGTGACTTGGGCATTAGTGTAAAGACCTCCTTAGATCCACCAGACAACACTGTCTCCATGTTGCCTACTTAATAGCTGCCTGAATCTAAATGAAAAGGCATTTCCAGCAGTGCGTTCCCAGCTCCTTACCTGGTTCCATTTTTCTTTGAGAATGTGCTCTTGATGTTTAGGTGTCTGCTGTTGAGCTCCAGAGCAGTGAAACCTCCATTATCCAAGGTGACTGACTCTTCCACATTGGAGATGGTCTTACCTGGAGCCAGGCAATGAGAGATTCAGCTGAAACAAGGGTATTTTCCTCCCAGATATGACTTTAAGAGTGATTAAAAATGAGTTGCTAACTTTCCCTTCGTTATGTTTTATGACATCACTATTTTTCAAAAAATCTCTCTAGCTTTGTTACTGGAAAACGAGTACAAAGTGGAAGAAAGGAGCATATCAGGAGTGCAGCCAGGCAGAAGGAGCAAAAACAGGGGAGGCAAGGAGTCATGGATGAATGCATTTCATTCAATGGTAAGTATCTAAAATAATGCAGGTGAACTGTGCTCCACAAGTGCTTATTCTTGTCTTTTGACTACAAATGGAACCCAGGTGAGTATTTCAGGTGGCCACTGAAGGTGTCCTAAACCAGGTGACATGCATCCCATTAATGCTGACTGAAGCAAAGCAAAAGTAAAAATAGGAAAGGCAGAAAAAGAAGAAACAAACAAACAAAAAAGGCAGGAAAGCAAGAGAAAGGGTTAGTGGGTAGCAAATGGGAAAAAAGATGTCAGAACTGTAATGAGAATAAGATATAGGTGCGAGAAATCACCAGACAATGTAAGGCAGGGAAAAGCACAGGGACTGGCAAAAAAGGGAAAATACAGCAAGATATGTTTGTTCTTGTGATCAAATATAGCAAGAGCTTATTCTCTCCCATGCTCTTCCTTGTAATCCCAAAGGTGTGAGCTCAGCTAGTGTCCCGCGGAGAAAGACCAGTTGCGTATTGCCACTTTGCAGCAGACAGGTGCTTCATCCTCAACTTCAATTTCAATGCTACATTAAGACTCAGTGTGAACACTGATACCTGACAGTGCAGGTCAGACGTGTCTTTTCTTGTCCGTGCCCCAAACACAGAGCAAAACTAAGAAGATGAGTGATTTCCTATGAGCTATGCATACAAATATGTAATAGTATTAACTTGGTAAAATGCCATGGTATTCATACATCTTATATGCCATGGGACTAAAATCAGATTTTCTAACGCTTGTTAGCAGTGAATTATAAAGAAAGAAAAGATCTTCTCTTTGGGACTGAATTGCTAAATACTGCCTGGAAGACTCCTTCCAGACTCCTTCATTACATTAATCCCTTAGAACATGTAGCATAAAGACTCATCCACTCAATCTGACTCATTAACGGGCCTTTTTGGCAAGACCTTCTAGCAGCAGAGCAACTTCTTGCTGGAGGTGGAGATAGCTACCAAAGAAACACACAAATGAACAACTTTTTCACATAAGGTGGAGCAAATGTTCACTGCTCTGGAACAGGTGCTTAAAAAGGGGACTTTCAACGTTCCCAGTTACAGAGCAGGTGGCTCCTCTTTCCTTTCAGAAAGGAATGGTAAAAACTGTAACTAAAGGAAAATTGACATCTTGATCCTCACAGTGCCCTGAAGTCCAACAGGCCCGGATAACCAAGGCAGCTCCCAGCTCCTTGGCACCAGACCAGTAACTGCAGCTTGGCTTAGGGAACGAACGCGAGATGCTGGGCACTCTATTTAATATAAAGGAGCTATGATGTAGTCCTCACGCATACAGCCATAGGATATTTGCATTGGGTACAGACACGGAAAGCAGAACCCTCTCCCCATCTATCAGGGAATGACAACTAAGCTAAATGAAGTCTCAGCTCATTCATTTTTTGTCGTCCTCTGCCAAGCATTTGACCCAGGCACGTTGGCTTTTGTTACAGTCCCTGGGCCTTCCAGATGCTGTTCTGTCCAAGCCCGTGGTTAACTTCCAAAATCTCGCAGGCTCAGGCACTCTTTGCCCAGCAAGGCCATGGGCAAAAGCCATTTCTACCAAATCAAATAGTAAAAATATCCAACTCTTCTGCCAAGCAAAATACCTATTAAGAGAACACATGCTGGTGAAATCATGATTTCAAAGGGAAGACATTTCTAATTCCTGAAGATCTTGAGAGCATGTGTACAGTGCAGAGCTGCTGTCTTACCTGTGCTGCAGTTCTTGTACTTCTTGCTCTGGCCATGCAGGACCAAAGCAAACACCACCAACAGGATCAGGATCAGACTTGAGAGAGCCATCACCAGGAGAAACCACCACTCCTCATAGAAGGGGGCTTCTGTTTGTGCTGCAAACACAAAAGAGGAACAACAACGACTCCTTATGCTCCTGAAGAATTTCCCTTTCTCCCCCACAGTGAGCTAGATCCCTAACAGTGCTCTGGAAAGAGGCGTTCAAAGAAGTTGCCTGAATTTTGTGTTTTCTCAAGTCATTTCACTCCATTTGACCTCAGCTGGAGGCACAAAAATGATACATGCTTCCCCTTCCTAGAGTTCTCTTGCCCAGTCGTGGTTCGAAGCAGTTAAGTACTATTGTTTTTTTGATGTGATATTCTCCTTGACAGCGCCTCTCAGCTTCGACCAAAAGCGCTGCCACTGGAGCACAAAGAGCAGTTGTATGTGATTTCCCTATAGTTTACCCTGTAAGGAGTGGGTGATGCCAGGAGACCAACCCAAATCCTCACTGCCACTGAACCCAGGCACTCTCTTTCCTCTCACTGTCCCGGACCACGGATGTAAACTAATGTCTGCTGTAAGCCTGATGATGTGGACAATCTGTTCCAGATCACTGGGTATTCTGCAGCAGTGAAAAGCAGCCACAATCTTTATTTGTTAGGAGGTCAACCCAAGCTAACAAAGTCCTGCAGGCAAACTGCACAAGGCACGCTGGGCTGAGCAGATTCAGTGCAATTTACACCTCCCTGTGCGAGCTGAAGTGGGCAGCATAAAACGCTGTATACTTTTATGCCTGGGAATCTCAACGGAAACCTCTTACTTTCATGCAGCAATTCGAGATGAATACCGAAGCATCAAAAGGAGGTGAATTAAATAGTTCACTTCTAGTGGAGAACTTACAAACAAGAGGTTTATTTATAAAAAGCATCAGAAGGAGTCGCATGTCCGGCTTCAGGGGAATAATGTCTTCTGGGAATGGAAAGACTGACATGATCACTGACCCCTTACATTGTGCTACAGCCTCTGTGAAACCACAGATAGGGAAAACACTGACTCTTGGTGTTTGAAGTGGGCTGTCTGTGCCCTTGTCCTGAAGGAGAAAAGCGAGGGTAGCACTCACACTGAAATCCACAGACAGCTCTCAGGCTAAGTGGTTAATTGTGTAAGGACAAATGCAGCCGTGATGGCGATAGCAGCATTTACTGCTCCTGCCTGCTGAGTAACCACCGAATGGTGTTTATGCTTTTCACTCGAGAAGCAAAGAGATAAAAGCCACTCCAGATGCTGGAGCACTGCCAGGTTCTCAGGACTCTCCAGAACTTTGAATCACAAAGACATTTTTTCAGGTTCTTTTATTCCTCATCCGTCTTTGCTGACACAGCGAGGACAAAACCTGTTGCTCAGAAGCAACCTGGAGTACAGCCCTCCCTGCAAGGGTAAGAGGAGACCTGAGCAAGACGTTTACAAGGGCAAGCTCTCCCACTTCACAACAGCCCATCGCACTACAGCTGACCAAGCATGGCAAGCCGAGTGGAATTCAAAGTTTCTTTTCAAGGCACTGAAGGTTCCTTCAGTGTTCAAAGGGACTCTGGAAGCGTGTTTAGGCTACAGCCCTCTTTACTGGGAATTATCACAACAGAGTGGGAATGGTGGGAAGAGACCATGAGTGCCACCACCAGTCTGCTGTGGTGAAGGGGAGAGGGGGCATCACAGTGTGCTGGAATCGCCAGCACAGAGGATATAATGAGTAGTTTTGTCAGGCTGCATTCTTGAGAGCTAAATGTAAAATAACACAGAAAGTGCTTATCACGGAACCTTGGGAAAAGAGAAGAAAGCAGAGTAAACAAAACAACAGACCTGGAGAGGAGGAAGGAGAAAAAGCAAACAAATTGTAGACTTTGTAAATTAGTCTTAAGGCAAGAAATCTTACATGTAAACACATTCACAAACTTCCTGAGAAGGTTCTTTGCCAAGCTTAAAAATGGCACAAGCTTATTCTTCCTGTTGAGAGTAAAGCATACTGAAATAACAAGCCTTGATTCCCAACAACATTTTGCCCTGAAACAAGCGAAAACAAGCTGGCCTTGGTGTTTTATTGTAACATGAGAAACTGGTTTTGTTTTGCTTTATTTTTTCTTCCTCCTCCACCTCCAGAAAGAAAATCTGTCAGAAAGCATTATCACACAAACACGATTACCTGATACCGCCACAGAGGGAACACTTGGTTCTCCATAGCCAAATTCATTGACAGCCACCACCCGAAATTCATACGTCACGCCCTGTTTGAGTTTGTCCAGGCTGACGGTGTAGGAGGTAGCACTGCGAGGAATGTCCTTCACAAACATGTCCCACAGTCCTTCATCTGGGAAAGCAGTGAGGAGAGGGACGGCATTAACTGTGTGACCTGGCATTTCCTTTTGATTGTGAAAAATAATTGTTGTTAATCGTGTTGCCTCCACCACAGGCAGTTTGGACATGCTTACCTGAAGGCTGCTCAGCGATACACACAAATGTCAGAATGCACTGCAAGACCTCATCTGTAAAAGGATTTACTTGTGATGGGGGTGTCATAACAGCCCAGCTGGGAGACACGGCTGTTAAAAGCTGCAGCAGCACCTGTGGTGACCTAAGCTGGCTGGAGCAGCTGCCAGCCATCTGGGTCCCTCCTGCCAGGGTGAGGTCACTGCATCTGCATGCCTGTTACCTGACAGAGCAAGTAAGCCCAGAGCAACCTGCTACGTTCATGAGTCCTAATTGCACAGGTTTTGCCTGCTTTTTACTTTGCAAAAGTGACTCTGCTATCCAAGTGTGCAGGCTAAGTTTTACAAACCAGCGTCAGATTTGGGTTTTGGCAGGAGGCATTGTGGCCTTGCAAGATCTGGTTCCCCAGTGGAATAGTGCTACTGGAGTGCTGCTTGGTTCTCAACATTAATGGACACGTGTCCTTTGCATGGGCTGGACTGCAGCGTGGCACAGCCGGTGGAGTGAGGCAGCAGGCACTGCATTTCTGTGCCATATATTTTTAAGCAGGAACGAGGTTTTGTTTGCATTACAAAGCTTTCAAAGTTTCGGGAAACACAATGCCTTCTGCATAACTGATGAGAGCATTTCAGTAGGGTAATCTCAGCTCTCTGCAGCCACGCTGACATTTATCCTGATGCGCATCCTGACTAGGCACCGTTCCAGTCCCTGATCCATACCCGTAACCTTACTTTCACTTGACTTCAATGGAAAGAACTTTCAACTAGATGGATGCTGTTACCAGTAAGAACAAAACCAACTGTAATTAAAGATGCCAGTCAATAATTTTGAGTGCAGGAATCAAACATTAATCTAACTAGACTGCATATCAGCAACAATTGGTGCCCAGCACTTCCACCGACAAAATGAAGTTACGGTCTACACATGGTGCCAAACTCTCGGCTAGCCTCAGCCAGCACAGCTCTTAAGGATTTGACCCGATCAGACTTCTACTTTTAGTTATCAAAGCTGTTCAAGCAATGTCTATTTTTCTCTGTACATCCCACAGCAATAGGAAGGCTGTGATAATCTCTGCATAGATACTATTCCAGTGCAGGAGCTTTGAAAGAAAGCCCTCTGCACTGCAAGATCCAAGCATCAGCAGGACTCCTGTAGCTTGAGGTGTTATCAAGGTAACAATAAAACAGGAGCCAGCAGTACTACCCTTAGCAACTTGTTTCGCTGCTGCAGTGCGAGGCCAGAATCTGTTCTCATTTGCTTTGCATTTACCCAAGTGTAAACTAATTGGAGACGCTGCAGCAATTCCAAAGCTGTGTTGGTGTAACAGAACACAATCTGGCCCTTAGCCTACTTCCATGCAACAGGGAATAACAGCAAAGATGGATTGATTAACACTGCAGGTGCATTTCCATGTGAATGTTTTAACTTTGGCATCAGTAAATGTTGGTTTGGTGATTTGTAACGTGCTGCACATCTAGCAACACACACAATGACTAACAACCCCCAAACTACTGCTTTTCTGATCACGAGGATTGGCAGTCTCAGTGGATGCAGAAAGCAGGCTGAAATGTTATTGTTCCAGCTACATTTGAGAAATGCTAAAGAACAATAAAAATAGGTAATTCGTCTGTCAGGCTTAAAATTCAGACCAGTGCATTATTCACCACCATGATCAGAGTATAATGAAGTTATCATAATGTACCATTGTTATGTATTAGTTGGATATTACAATGGCTATAAAACAAGAGATAAAATATTGACTTCTCTTTTACAGGGCAATTGAAGGCTAGATTATTTCTACCACGTAAACTCACAACGTGATAAAAAGGGAGCCTGGGATTTAGCTTATCCGAAAAGGGTGGAGCGAGGGATGCATTTTCAAAGTCAGATTGTCACAGCCACCGATACTAAGAAGATGCATCTCAGACTATAAAATATTGCTATAATTGCTAGAATTGCCTGAGCTTTCATAAACACATTTGTAAACAGCAATAAGAGAATTTGAGCCCATTGTGAATTGTCAGAAAAGCAATTTGTTTACAATGAAAGCTGCTTAAACGGGGGAAGAAAAAGCAACAGTAAAAATGAATGTTCAACACTCACTGCAACAAACACAACTGTTCACATACATTTTCTTGCTTATTTTCTCAAACCTATCAAGGTGCACAATGCAGAATATCCAACAGACCAAGAAAGTTGAAATTTAACCACTCTGTAAAGCTTGCAGTAAGGATGTCTTTCTCACTGCTGATCCAAGGAGATGTTATACACAAGGTGGTTTGTGGCTTCTCCAGCTCTGGCCAACAAAGCTTTTAATTACAGAGCCTCAATTTATCTAATCTCTGTCCAGAATATTCAAGCCTGTCTTTATAGACAGAGATCGAAATCGGATATATCCAAACTAAAAAAGACATTTTATTTCAGTAGTGAGCTCTGCAATTAAATATTGAACACAAACCTATGAATTCATTCTCCCATCTTTTCCTCCTCCCTTAAAACCAGGTTGGCTCTAAATGTCAGAAGTTCAGCTGAAAGAGAATTCATTAGAAGGCCACCTTGATAGTGAAGACTAGCCTTTAAGTTCGGTAGAAAATCATTAGTATACCATACACGGAATTTTCCACTCAGTTTTGGGAGGAAGGATGAGCATGCTGTGGTTGGGATACTATCTGGGTATTAATTCATGGAAGACCCAAATGTCAGGGAAAGGCAAAGCCATCTCTGACCTTCCCCATTTGCAGACTGGGCACCCTCGTGGGCAGGTGCTGAGCACTGTGGTGAGGCACAGCAGCTACATGCAAGTCTGGTTTCATGGGGAGTTAACTGGGGTCCATATAAAGCTGTCAGGCAGTAACGAGGGCTCCTGGCTCTGATAACTCTGCCTGCTATCAAATGACTGCTGTGCTGCAGCTGGAGAGATGGAAAGCTGTCAGTTATGTTGGTCTTAAGCACCAGCCTTTCCCCTTGGAGAAAGAGGAGGGCTGTGCTGTAAAACTTTCTCCTAATTACACATCAGTAGGTTTATGAAGGGAGAAGCAGCTGAGAATTAAGGACTTGCTGAATGCGAGTAGCGTTCCTCCTACAGAGGGCAAAATTAAAATGTGGAAGCATTTTGTCAGAGGCAAAAGGATGGATTATCATGCAAACTAAGGGAAGGACAAGAATGGGAAGTGAAGGCTGACTAACTGTCAACCTCAGCATGTTACTCGTGAGCAGAAGAGAATCAAAGGCCCCATGGCAGATGCCGGCAATGCAGCTGCAGCCTTCACTTTGAATTTACTGACTTCTGCTGGTTTGTGTCCACGTTTGACACTGCACTCCCTCATTTGTTTAAAAATAAATAGAAAAGGAAGAAAACAACAACAACAACAACGTTTCTCAAGACACCAGAAAGAAAACTGAAGTGAGATCTGCCCTTAGGGTGTGGGAAGTGAAAACCAGCGTTCGTGGGAAGGACAATCCCTTGTCCAAAGACAAGTTCTGCTGCTTTCATGGAACAGATCATCCAGGGCAACAAAAGAAAACACTCCCCAGAGCTGTTCGCATTCTGAGCTCATGATGTGTGGCTGATCTGCAGTGCAGCCAGCCTGTTCATGCCAGCCAGAGTGCTAGAGGTTAATTATTGGCTTTATTATTAAGCTGCAACTCTCTCCCACTGGGACTAAGTCATGCACTGCTTGGGAAAAACAAACCAACAGAACCCAAAAGGCATGGTGGGAAGAGAGCAAGCATAACTGGACACCTCTGTTGTCTTGTTCTGCTTCAGAGGCTTTCCTGAGGTACAGAGCAGAGACTGAGCCCTGCATGGCTGTCCCACACTTTGAGATGCCCACAGCAGGCCAAAATGTGCATGAAGCCTACATGCGGATGTGTACTCCTGGCAGCTCCCTAGGCCACAGGGCAGAAACACATGCTTTGCAGAAAGGGGATAACTGGGGAGGAAAGCCTGTGGGACACTGCTGCATGCTTTACAGGCCGCGTGCACAAAAGTAAAGCACAGTGTGGAGAAAGGAGGCTTGGAGATGATGTGCAGTTGGAAGAAGAGGTGCAAACTCATCCTCTCCACTCCATCAGCAGTGCTGGGAACCTTTACATTGATGTGCCATTTCTGTCTTTTGTTCAGCACGTAGAAACAAAGGACATGATCTAATACCCACTTCTTAGCCAGCCTAGTGGATGTCTAGGGAGTGCTTTCTATGGCAGTGACACAGGCCGCTTAATTGCACTTCTTGTAATGCAAAAGGAGCTAAACTGGAATCCATTTCTCCAGGGACAGATGAGTTGAAGGAAAAGAAAAACTCTTCTGTTTCTGTAATACCTTCCTCTAGCACAGATCACTCTGGAAAAAATATTTGTTTGCCTGCTCCATGCTGGTGTCTAAGTATATTCAAAATGCACAGGAGACAGTCAGCCTGGTCACCTGCCATAAATCTGGGAGAGAAATGGGGAAATGAAATGAACAATCTCAGTTGCCTGCTGCCACCATTGCTAAACCCAGCAGGGCAGCTGGAGGCCTGCAAAACACAGCGGGGCACTGAAAAATTTGAAGGGAAGTGACAAAAGCAGGTAGAGCTGGCCATTTATGACAGAAAGCCACCCTCGTACTCTGATGGAAGAGTCTTGGCAGGGAGCTACAGCAGGGAAAATGAGATGATACAGCATTTAACGTTTGGGGTAATGAGGCCTATAATAGATGACACTTGAGATGTGAAATACTAAGGTAGTGGTATTGCATTTAAATATTGGCAACAAGCTAAAGCTTTTCATCTGTCTGTTCAATGTCCCTTTTTTTTGATCTCAGAAGGATGAATATCGTCTCCTTCCTTGATTTTATGTAAAGGGCACAAGTCAATTGCTCTTCTCTTGGACAACTAGTACTTAAAAATAAAGGTTGCTCCAATCCATGTTCTACTACACACACAAAACAACATGCAGAAGCAAATTCATAGAATTATATTAAAACAGAAACGCCTCTGAATGGCCGGCCCTGACAGGAGGAATTAGTCTCCTGCCTTTGTTAAGCTCATAATTCAGATTTCAAACTCTTCCATGCAGAGATGAGGAAGAAAAGCGGTAGTGAAAGGAAGCTGCCACTTGCGTGAAATAAGCAAGTGCTCCAATTAGTCCTCTCCTCTCTTGGATCACATTTCACGCTTTCTACAGCTGCAACCAGAACTAAGGGTGAGAATCCAGCATACAAATGGCTAGTTCATTTGCTACAGCAGCATGAATAGGATTAAAATAATCTGAGGAGGAATTAAATGCCTCAACAGTCAGGTTGCAAGAGCAGGAGTATAAGACCCCTTCTGTGTGTTTCCAGGATCAGTGGCGTGAGGCCAGCTGGAATGACCCAGGGTTAATGCAGCTCAGACCTGCCTTGGAAGGGCTATTTTCTTCCTGCTCAAAAAGAGTGAACCACAAATCCTATATCCTTAGACGAGAACTGTGAAGTGTTTGTGCACATCCACAGGTGAGACAAGTCCAGGAACATCAGATGGGTTTGCAGTGCTGCAACTGACACCAATGTGAACATGGGGTACGGGTTTCCCTTTGAAACAATCTTACTTTAAAAGCCCTGTTTGGGAAAATGTAAGCTGGTAAGCAAACCTCAGCGAACAGTTTTGGTTTAACTTACTAACACTGTTCAAATATGAGAGAGAACATTTTCCGCCTATGAAGAAAACAGAGCAGGGATCAATAAGCTGATGTAAGGCAAATGGAAGCATTAGGTGACATGCCTTCACTAAAAAAAAAAAAACAACACCTGAGATCAATGGGAAATTCCAGTGCTTTGAGAATGCACACGTTTTCCTTCATTTTGTTTTGAAAAAAAAAAA
This sequence comes from Tragopan temminckii, assembly GCA_028571105.1. Taxonomy (NCBI): domain Eukaryota; kingdom Metazoa; phylum Chordata; class Aves; order Galliformes; family Phasianidae; genus Tragopan; species Tragopan temminckii. The sequence goes on along the minus strand of JAOWBP010051890.1, from coordinate 34,864 downwards.
CAACAGATCATGTTAAATGATAGAATTTTGGGGTCCCCACATAGCCTCACTGCAGAATAAGTTCTACCAAAGGCAAGTATGGAAATTTGCAGCTTCATCAACAATCACAACGATTTTGTTATCGGTCCAGTTAAATACAATTATAATCATTGGTTTTAAATGTAATCTTATATTCAAGACACATACAAGAGAGAGTTCAGATCCTTTATATAATCAAACAGATAAGCATTCACTTAATCAATATATAATCAAGCAGTGTGTAGGCAACTAGAAGTGAAAAAGCAAAGAACAAGCAACCAACATGGGTATGTCAAGTATAAATCATGTCTAATTTCCGCCTGTGACAGGGTAGCAGACCTTGTCAATACAGGAGAAAGAACAGACATCATCTATCCTGACTTCAGCAAAGCTTTTGACATCATGACATTCAAACATGGCCTACATGAAACAAGTATCTGGTAGATGCATCAACGGCTGGAAAACTGTACTTGGAGAATGGTTATCAGCACTTCTGTCAGAGTGGAAGGAATTTATCAAGTGAGATTACACAGGGGTCTGGCAGTATTCGCTGATTTGTTAATGGCTTGGCTACCACAAAGCGCACGCTTGTTAAATTGGCAAGGGGGTACCAAGCTGGGAGAGGCTGCAAACAAGCCGGAGCAAAGGCCTCAATTTAAAACCATCTTCTCCAGCTGGGAAAATACTGTGGATAAAGCAGAGGGCAACTTCAGTTAGACGTAACTGCCAGAAGCAAAGGAGCTCTGGGAAAGCACCAAGGGAAACAGCAGTGATGAGGAACCTCCTCTCGCCCGCTAATGCCGTCCTTGCAGAACAAACGGGGCAGCCATGCATGCACGCTGCTGCGGTCCTGGCCTGGTTATTAACACTGATTAACTGCTGTGTTCTGCTGCTGAACGATTGATTTTTGGTCCTCAAAAAGCAGTTTGCAAGCATTTCAGTCCTTGTGTGTGAAAGATGCTGTAAACATTTAAGTGAGTTTTAATTATTAACTGTATTGGTTCATCAGCTGGATGATTTACCAGTGATGTACCACCCTGGAAACTAGAGCAATTAGGGTAATTTCCTGTGACTATGCCTAAACAGGAGAAAATATGATAACCGATGTAATAAATCAGCAAAGACTTAGTACTGGTTGGGAACTGCTCTGTCTCACAAAATTCCAGTAGCTCACTGGGAAGACAAAGAGCATCTCCACTGCAGGGTGGGTTTCAGCATGGGTGGAATATGGGAACTCAGGACAAAGAGCTCTCCATAATTCCCATAGCTTACCTGAGGGCCGTGCCTCTATAATGTACCCGGTTGTGGGTTTTTCTCCAGAATCCCCCTCAGTCCATTGTACCGTCAGCCCAGAAGCAGATTTTGTCACTAGAATTTCTTGAGGGGAGCCGGGAGACCCTGGAGGATTAAATGACAACAGCAAATGTTGGGTGTTACCAGAGATGTCAAGATGTACTTTGGTATTCTTCATTTCTTCTCCCGATAGAGGAAATAAATAATCCAGGAGTACTGGCCAACATATATTCAATATAAACCAGCTCAATAAGATGCTGGCCTAATTTTTTACTGGCGCTAATTATACAAGTGTGTCTGCTAAGAAGGAAAGGGGGAAAACTGATATAATTGGAGGGAATTTAAGTTGTTATGATTATCTGGCATCTGTTATCACTGATCAAATAAGAAAACCAACTGTTTCGGTACACACACTGAACCAAGCAGGGAATGCTGAAATTCAGCCTCTTGGCATGTCAGGAAATCTGCAGACATCTCCCTGTGCGTAAGCCAAAGTGTCAGGAAGAAATAACTGTAAACTCTTTCTGTTTTTACACCCAGGAACCTCTACTGGTTTAGGCAGAACCATTCCAGCTCGGACTCCTTGGATAGCACACCAAGCAGAATTCTGAACCACAATGGATGTAGCTTTGAATTGCCCAGGTAGCCAGTTTGCACTATGATTTATTCACACTGTTCTGTTTATTCACATCAGTCTTTTAGTTTTCTAGAAAGAAAAAGGAAGATGTTTTTTATATGCAGATGTGAAATCCACTAAATCATGCTCTGTGCTCCTGTGATTCAACTTCTCCTTGGCTTAAAAGGCCATGTTAAACCCTGAGCATGCAATTCTCTGCTCTTGGGCTGCATCTGGATCACTGATCCAGCTCCTGACATGTTTTTATGGTTCCACTTACCTTCTGCTGGCCCAGCTGTGATGTTGGCTTGCAGTTCAGGTCCATAGGCAATGGTTCGGGCTTGCACTCTGAATAAATAGGTCATGCCCTTGGTAAGATCTCGGACCTTTAGCCAGCGTTGCCAGTTCCCTTTAATGTCCACAGTCACCACCTTACTGACCCCTGGAATAGCCACATGGATGAAAAATAAGAGAAGGTTGCAATGAAAAAAAAAAAAAGAAAAGAAAAAAAAAAAAGCTTATTATATCTAGATGGTAAGTAAAATCATCCAACGGTTTGCTAAGAAAGTATTTCTTACAATTAGCAGGAGTTTAAGTAGTGATAATAGCCAATTTTCAGCACTGATAAGTATAATTAGAGTTTAAGCTTGATAAGTGGGTACTGACAAGAAAAAAAACCTTACAACACAACTGGGAAATTACCAAGAGACTACACGCAACTTCACTAATTACTCTGGGAAGAAAGGAGGAGGTAAACGAAGAGGACTGCAGTGTTGCAGATTGCTTCCTAAACAAGCACTTCTCTGCTCTTTCTTTGCTGAATAACCTGCAGTGCTGCCTCGGAGGAGGAAATGAGGCTTCAGGTTCTTTCCTTCTTGTCCTGGGTCTTGCATCATTATCAAGTGAATGTGGAATGAAGGACAAATATCTCGCAGGCAGCTTCTGGGCATAAATGCCACTGCAGCAGGGGATGCAGTCAAAGCACTATTCACTTGGGGAAGGCTAAAGCCATGACTTTTCTTCCAGTCTTCCCCACTCTTCAGAATTTTTCTTAAACGAATGAATTAAAATCTAGTTTTTACTGAAAATTTCTACAGCTAAATTAATGGAAGCAATTTGATACATAAAATATTTAAGAGAACAAACACAAACTGAAGTGACAGAGTCCTTTTGGTATTGTCTGGTCCTGTACATAACACATCTCCAGCCAAGAAGATAGGAAGTAGGAAAATGTTTTTCCCACTAGAGAAGGCTGTCTGCTAGTTTTTCTCCCCCAGGAACGCCAAAGGAAGAAGTTTTTCAATCTGGATGCTTATGTTATATGCAAATCAAGACGCCTCTTTCAGTTTTTATCAGTTAAAGGAAGAATAATGTCCAAGCGATTCCCGTTCAAAGTTTTCTCCTAGACAATTTATAATTCAGAGGATCTTTTCTCAGTTAATGAGGAAGCAGTAGAAGTGCTCCCTCCTTCCCTAGGTGCACTATTTCATTTCTCAGACAAATCAGGAAGCATTTGTCATTTCAAAGTAATGTTCCGAAGAAAAAAAAAAAAAAAATGAAACTGTTAAAAAAAGGCCCCAGGGCAATTTTGTTGTCTATTATGGTGTAAAACATAACACCGTAAAGCTTAAACAATAAAAGGTCAGACAGGGAGAGCAGTGTGCTGTGGAACAGAGCACTCTTAGCAAGGTTTGCAAAACACACAGGATTTACATGGTGGCTTACAGAGAGAAAGCAGGAGGTGTCACAGGGCTGAGAGGGCTCAGCCAAAAATCACAGCTGGGAGAGAAGTCAACAGTCAGCAGGAGGAGTCCGGCATGGTGCACTGCAAGCATGGAGCAATGGGAGGGCTGGGGATGGGAGGAGATGCGGGGTGATGCCCTGTCCCCCAGTGATGCCAGCACTGCCATGTGCTCTATCTTCAGCAACTTGGGCTTTGTCTTGAAGCCCTCTAAATAAATGAGCCGAGTTTTTCTATTTCTCTAAGGAAAATGATAGCTTTGAGGGAGGGTTCTGAGGTTCTGAGGATGTTCAGTCAAATGTGTACAGAGAGAGCATGATCCGACAATTCCGTACTTTCAGGGGAACAAAATGTATTCTCAAACACAGTGTAGAAATAAATGTAAAGCAGGAAATACCCAGAGAGCCCAAGCCTCCTGCATACCCTGTGCACATTTCTTGGTCAGAATTGGAAATGCTTTCTGTATTAGCTCTTTCTGCTTGGATCTGCCAACCATAAAAGCTGAAAGTGCTTTTAGGCTCATGTTTTCATTTCTGAGTATAATTTTCTCAGTGTATGAGACATGGATATTCAGACAATATAGATCTTTATTCCTTACAGAAGAAGCAAATACCAGTGATTGATATCCTTATTTCAGTGGGAAAAAAACTTTAAAATGGATTGGCGATGGCTGAAATTACTCTCCATGCTGTCACACTGCCAAAGCTGGACATCCTATTGAACGACTGGCAATCTACCAGAAACACAAAAATGTTAATACAGCCATTCCCAAACTTTGCAATCTTTTCTAATTCAACTTTGAAATTAATTCACATTTGTTTTCAGAGAAATTGCCAAATCCTTTCCTCATGCTGTTTTGCAAATGAGTGAAACGTCTGTGGCCTTTGCAGTGTTGTCTTAAATCTACTGCTGGGCTAGAAATTCTGCTTGAAAACTCCATGTAAACAGACACGACCAAATCTCTTTCACAGTTATCCTCCCCTGTCAGAAGCAGCAGTGGTACCAGTGATGACTAGCACATTTGATGCCTGGGCAATCTCTGCGATAACAGAAGTGACACATCATGTGATAAGCAACACAAGTGAGCCTGACGACTATTCTGGGATGGAGCCCACTCAGCAATTTGAAAGTGCAACATGGGGAGACAATCAGGGACTCTTCAGCTGACTTTCCTCTTCTTCCACGTCGGATAACAATGGCAGTAAAATGACTTTTCGAATCACGCAGAATATAGTTTGTGCAAGAAAATGAAAGAGGACAGACAAAAGCTATATTCCACAATATTATGGTTTGCTGAGCAGTTTTGGCAAAAGCGGAATTGTTTTACTTACCCTCTGCCACCTGGTTTCTCTTGGAAAATGGCAGAGAGCAAGTAGGAAATTGGGCAGAGATAAAAGATGCTACAGTGCTTTTCTGTCATTTTCCCATGAATATGTATGATTTTAGGTCTTTCTTACCCTGGACGGGAGCCAAAGGCTCGTAGACTACTCGATAACCCTGCAGGACTCCATTTGCTGCTGTCGGCTCGCCCCAAGACACATTGAGTGTCGTGGAAGTGATTTCGGAGAACGCCAAGAAGCTGGGAGCACTGGGTGCTGAAAGGATTACAAATGGAGTGAATTGCAGCAGGCGTAGTTGATCTGATATACATATATATTATAAAACACTGCGTTTTTTTGCCCAGTCTAAATCTAAAGGAGACAAAGTAAGAATGGGATTTATGAATTGTATCAAAATTTCCAGTAATCAATCAAAACCACAGACTGTCTTCCCTAAGAAAAGCAGATACTCTGCTGCAAAACTGGGTCTCAGCAGCAAGCAAGGAGACACAACAGAAGGAGAAGACTCTCACAGGAACACTAAGTTTGGCCTTTGCTCTCCATCTAGCTGCCGACTATCAGCAAGCTTGCAGTGTTTTACTGTTTGCTCTCCCCCTGTCATGGTTAGTGGAGATGCACTGCAGAGGCTGAGGTTTCTCAAGCTAACTCCCTCACAAGAGCAGGGCTGAAGGGCAGCAGGGCACTAAGAGAGCACGCAGCCCCAGTGCTCGTGTGCTCCTCGTGGCAGCCACTGCCCTCATGCAGCTCAGTCTGATTTGTGCAACATGAGGGGTTGCACAAAGCATCCCTCTTCTCTCACAGGACTGCTACGGAATTTCTAGGCGCTGCTAACAAGTTTAGATTTTCAGATGTGATAGCAAAGGCCCCAAAGGGACCCCCAGAGTTGCATCCTGGATCGACATGCAAAGGGGTTGGTCGTTCTGACCATCCGTTCCAGCTCCAACTCTCTGCTCCCCTTCCCACATGGTTGCATTTTTTGATCCTTTCCCCCCAGCCAACACAACATAAACGACCCAGCTGAAAGCTAACTCTAAACAGCAGTGCCCTCCTGCATGCCCCACACTCCCCCATTGACTACCAGCAACCACCAGCCCTGTGCTTTGTGGTGGTCACATACCAGCCTGGTGCGTCCTGCCCGCCGAGGGTCTGCTCCTGGGGCCGTCCCCTGCCGCATTGAAGGCGGAGATGCAGACCAAATACCGCGTGTGGCTGGTCAGGTTTTTGAGGCGGACTGTTGTCTCAGGGAGGAAAAGGACCTTCACTTTCTCCGTGTCATTCTGGATGTCGCTCTCCCAGTAATAAATCTGTTGGAAACAGTGAGATGTTTTAGCATCTAGCTCCCAAACATCCCAGCATTGCAGCCGTACAGATCAGCAGGATGGAGCAGCCTTGCTCTGGACTCTCCGGTAAATGGCAGCTTTCACTCTTCTCCGTGTGCCCGATCTTTTCTTTTTCTTTGGCAAATTACACCGAGTCCAGTGGCCATGCAGTTGAGTACATCATTCAAAAATAGAGCACAGGCTGAAGAATATGGCCTGATGACAGCAGATCTGAGCTGCCAGAAACTCAGCGAGGAGAGGTCAGTCTTTTAATTCTCCCTGAAATGCTAGCTGCCTGTCAGCACTGGCACCCTGAGATGACGCTCCCATCATTCACTTCCCTGTGCACACAACTGTGCCACCATTTGTGTTCACAGGACAGACAAGAAAATGCCTTTCTGAAGAGGGAATGAAGATTTTCCCTAAAGTTCTTTGCATTACCCTTCTCCGTTCTCCCTTGCACAATTTTTATCCTGATCCCATAAAATTAGGATTGGAGAAGACGATTCCAAGAGAGAAGTGGTGCCAGCCCTACTTATTGGACAGGCCTGGCAGTGTGTGCATTACAACAAGCCAAAGCAAGCCAGAAAATGGAGAGAATGAGCCAAGGAAAGACTCTACCTTGGCTCTACAAGGCAAGCTGTTAGAGCCATCTATATACATAGAAAAGAAAAAGAACATGAATTGATATATAAGGTTGCTTGCTACTGCCAAGAAGGGATGCCAGATTATTCACATTGGCTTGACTTTTCTTCACTTATGGGTCTAAATTCATGGAGAGAGGCAGAGCCAGATGCTGAAGACAAGCCAAGCTCCAGTGTTTGTAGACTTGCCCATTTCCACTCTCCGAGGGTCCATTCTCATGCTGGAGAAGCTAAACAACATGCCTCTGCAACGTGCTCGTCTCATATAAACCAAATGCAATTAATGCTATGATTTAATTTTGTTAAAGTTAGGGAAATGAAATAATTCTTCTGAAATCTCACCTGGCTCGGGCTTCTAGTTTGGAGAAAGTTCTGCTTTTCCTAATGGCTTTGGAACAGTCGATAGATGGAAAACTCAGTTAGCTTCCTCCAGTACATTCCTTGCCCCTAATTTTTCTGTGTTGGTTGCTTTTTGGAGCAGATAAGTTGCCCGCATAAGCGTAGCTGCCTCCCTGTCTGCATGCCGTCTCTCTCCATGCTTTCCCTTCCCTGCAAATAGCAATGTGTTTTTCCCTTTCTTTCCTCTTCCCCCCGTCTCACTTCTTTTGATTTTGGGACACACGGCCATTTTCATACTGCAGGCTGAATACTGCCTTAATTTGCCTTGTGCGGTGAGGGCAGCTCTAGTTGTAGAGCCATCTCGCAAGTAATAGCAAAGCCAAGCAAGACAAATGAAACCAGAAGAGAAATAGAAGCATTGCCTTGTAGCCTTGTATGTTCCCATTTTGGCTGTCGGCAGGAGGTGGGTCCCAGGTGAGCTCCAGCTGGCTTGCAGAAAGGGAGTTTACTTGGATGTTCTGTGGGGCCATCGCTGGTGCTGGAGAGAAAGGAAGACAGAAGAATTAATAGTGACAAGCAGAACTAGTTCATATCCAGGCTGCAATTTTCCATTTGTGGAAGGGCTGAGGACAGACTGTGTTTATGCTGTGAGTCAGCTCGCAGAGCCAGCCCTGGAGGTATCTGTATCGCTGGGAAGTCTCAGGTATAAAGCAAGAGCATGCAGGGACTGAGAAGCTCCTGAGCCTCCAGAGGTGATGTTCTGTGTCACACAGACCGGGTTAGACACTGAATAAACTCAATCCTGTCAGCAGCTCTGGGAAATAAAAGAGAATTTTTTCTTTATTCTGTAGTAATGTTTCAGGCTTGCCTTTGGCAGCGACATGGTGCTCCTGAGCAACCTGTCTTGAAAGCAGCTGTGGGGAGCAGCACAGCCTCCTGCCTCACCAGCACAGTCCCCTGTTCCACCAGCACAACACCCTGCCCCACCAGCCCAGCCTTTGGACTCAGTGGCACATCTTTGTATCAGCCCCTTTCCAAGGACCAAGGCCAAAGTACATCACCCCGATATCTAGTTGGGTACCAATCAATCCACCTCACATTTTCTGTAAGACAAAATGGCTTAGCTTGCTACTCGTTAACTCCGATCTCGTATCACACACATACACATAGCAGACCCCTTAGGCTCCTGATGGCACTTCTTTGCATCGTGCTATGCAAGAAAACCAATCCTTGGCTTCCTTCAAGTGCACCTGGGTCACACCAGCTCTCCCTTCTGTCAGGATGCAACCTGGTGCTGGTGGATTTTCTTAGCCAAACAGTGCACGTTCTATTTACAGAAGAGATGCCCAAGCGCATCCTGTTCCAACTCCAGAAGCAGGAAGGGAAAGGCAGGGCAAAGGGCACACTTCTCCACAGCCTTCACCCTGGCTCTGAGAAAGCAGTCTCTTTTTTCTCTGCCCGTTTATGGGCCATAAATAGAAGTGATAAAACATTCACCACTCGAGTAAGATAGCCCCAGTTATCTGTTCCTCTGGAGACTTCCTTCTTTAGAGAATGACCTTCATAAGTCACACTTTTCTACCAATACTCCCTCCCCCCAGACTTATAAAATAAAATAGTAATTAACACCCACTCAGCCTGACACCAACTATTTATTTTGTTCTAACTGTGTGGTTTCCATATTATCACTGCCCACCCTGCCGTTAATGGAAATGTTAATAACCAGCGCCAGGTTGTTGTGACAGATGCTTGGGCTCATTATCAGAAATTCTTATTTACCGCTCCATTAAACGACAGAATCGCACAAAAAAAAAACAATTCAATCAAAACTAACTGGAGGAATTTTAACAGCCACATTAATAATCCAAAACATAAATAAAGTTAATGTCTTTTGCATGTTTGCCACCGGCAACTCTATTGCAAAATTATTGCTGTACAATTAAAATGTGAAAGGTAAAATTGTAAATAGCCATTATCCCGGGTGAAAACTATTTGTTTCTTACACCTTTTGTTTCCTTTTTTGGCTGTGCACGGCAAACGCAGGGGGTGGTGGTGACCAACTGTAGAGCACAGCAGCCACACACTGGCTGGTTGCAGGGGTGCTGCTGCCTGATGCTGCTGTTGCACCTCTGCTCTCCAGGGCACTGCCTGCACTCAACGCAGCACAGTGCTGCTCTGCCAAGGGCCCCTCCAAGCATCTCAGGGCTTTGAGACCTTCACTGCACGCATCAGAGCAGTGGGGCCAAAGCGATCGTGCAGTACAGACCTGGAAATACATCTCGGGGATTTGCAGATGATGACATGCTCAGAGAAACGGGAATATGTACAATCACAGAAGAAAACGGATTGCTTTAGCAGTGTGTTTGCTTTTCTGGGTAGTGACAGTGCTGGCTGTCCTGAGCTGACAGCTTCAAAGTGCTCTCAACACTGAGGTCTGAAGTGATGACTGCAATAGCACTTTTCTTTGGATCCTATGTGCCAGCCTGGAACAATTGCTGCTTCCGAGCTGTGACCATTAGAAGAGTCAGCGTGTGCAGCCTGCTGCCACAAAAACACCATCTTTTCCTCCAATCCTTTATACAGAGCATGTCTAAGAAACACACTGGTTAAAAACTGCCAGTGATCACTCTCCACTGACACCCGCACTGCTGGAGCTGCACTTTTGCTGGCGCGGAGGTGGAAAATTTGATGGGAGGGGAGAAATAAAAAATGATAGACTGTGTGAAAAAGGCATTTCAGTGCCGCAGAGCCTCGACGAGATGCAAATTGTGTTTGGTTTTGTGCCCTGCGAGTCTGTCCCTCTGTTCAACTTTCAAAGGCTGACGTGCACAGGTTGGCAGTGAGGGACAGCAGCACTGTGCTGCTCACGCTCGCTGTGGCTCTGAGCACACAGCACACGTTCCCACATGGGTAAAACGCAATACTTTAAACAAGAGGAAACACAACCCTGAAGAGTTTACCTGCTTGGAACCCTGAGCCATTTGCAAAACGTGTGGACAGCCCGTGCCAATAAAATGAATGCATTTCAAATGCGAATTCAAAAGCCTTTTACCTTCTAGGAATGCGGTTCGAGATTACTGAGCTCTGAATTTTTTTTTTATGGCTGTTGAAACCACTAATATATAAAAGCAAGGTTAAAGCCGCATACCTCACACTGCTTCAGGTGTTAGTGACATTATCAGCTACAGCAGGAGTGACACAGAGCCCGGAGGGCCCAAATTCAGGTCTTGGCGGGTGGAAAGCACTTCACTTTCCCTGAAAAAATGCATGTATTCATGAAATCTAATTCCCTGCATGTAACCCGCTTTGTTATCTCACGCAGATATTTGCAAACATTTCTTTTCTTATCTGATCTCAATTCACCTTTAAGATTGTCTCCTTGACAGCCTCTCAGTCAAAAAGGAAGGAGAAAAGCCTGAGCGGGTTGTGCAGTAATTAGTAAAAGTAACAACAACAGCAACAACAACTATGGGCTGGATTGATGGCAGGGTTGTGTAAAGACGACGAATCTATCTGGGAATGGAATGGGAGAGAGTAAAAATGAGCGCGTGGATAAAGTTACACATCCAAATCCACATTTAAATATATCACTGTCCTCATTTCTCAGTGGAACTGAGTGCCTCTGCTCGCTCTGCAGACAATTTGAGCTTGCAAATGCTTATAACCTTTAAAGAGAAGGTGCTTGAAATCCCCAGTGGCTCTGCACCGATCTCCACGCTCTGCTGAAGGTTCACCTTAGTTTTTCTCCCGCTTGCCTGGGATATTTGCTCTCTGGGCTGTGTGACACCGAAAGCTTTTCATCAATATGAAAGTACTATTCCTTTTCTTAGTGACAGTCGCCACGACACTGTAGCACAGGTAGGCTACAAATCCCTGTGATTCATCAGGTAAACCTAATAGCTGTTTTTTATGAAGCATTCCTTGCTGCTCTTACAGCTGCTCAGATTTCTGGCTAGTGAAAGGCTTCTCTACCGACTTTCTAATTATTTCTATAATGCCAATATTATGTTGGGGAATTCATAGACAAATCTGGGACACGATGTCCCTGGAACTCACGCCATTTAAACATACAAAAAAGTACAAACATGGAGAAAAATGCAGTGAAAGAGACCGAAGATTTTCTGTGCATCCTCTTGATCCTACAGTCCCAAACAATCCCAAGCAAATTCCTGTTCTGTAAAGACCTCTGATCCTTTTCTATCTAGCAAGCATTCTCCCTCCAGTTCATCAAAGCATGCTTTTGTGAATGTGCCTGCCTTTATTCCCTGGTAATCAATATATTTGCATTTTGGTGTTAGCACCTAGAGGCCAGAATCTCATTGCACAACGTGTTGCATAAACACAGAACAAAGAGACAGCTCCAGGCCTAAAAGCCTCTAATCGGTATTTCTACACACTGTAATGGAGGGTTGGCTGCAGCATGTTCTAGCACAACAGATGTAATCTTATCTACCTTCTCTCTGCAACAAGAGAGAAGACAGAGCAATATTCAGTGCAGCATATGCTCACTGTTAAAGCATGCACACGCAGCACCTCCCAGGTTTACACACAGGTTCCTGGCACACACAGCCCTGGAAAATTGAGCTGGAAAGGACTGGAGAAGGCTCAGACAATCCAGGCTCCCACGTCACGTTGGGCTCAGCCCTGCTGCCCAGATGTCTGTGATCCTGGCCACTGACCCCTTTCCAAATTCCACTGCCATCTCTACACAGCCACTGCCTATTTAAATAACCCTTAACACGTACTCTTGGGGTAGTTTTGCTTTCTTAATGCCTGGCATCAGCAATCCTTGCTGCACTGGTTCTGTCCCATCAGCAGGACACAAAGCATCCCTCCTTCTCTGTTTGCAGCCGTGCAGAGATAAGCAACTGTTACACGGAGCATTAAAAGCCAAACACAAGAAAGCAAACAGAAGGCCACAAGATAAAATATCACAGACTGATTAGCACAATGGGCAAAGCCAAACACAAGAGATTTTCTCACAGTCTGGACTTAAAGAAGAAAGGCGAGGATGGTCTTTCCCAAAAAAATGAACAAAGTGGTGGATTTGCAGATGTTTGCAGTTATTCCTTCCACCGAGGAAAAGCAGTGTGAGAGAAAAGGCATTCAGTGCTCATTGGCCATTTTCTTACAGTGCCTGTGAAGGAAAGGTGGGAGCAGGAACGCTTCCTCTGTGCAGCAGTGCTCCGTGCCATTAGGAATGCTGTGTGAGCTATGCTGATTAGCTCAATAACAATTAGTTAATTGTGCTTCAAAAACAGCAACTGAAGCTGCTTTCCGCTGTGACAAGGCAGTGCAAGCTATATTTAGAACGTAAAAGATGTTTCCCACCAATTTCTGGCTGTTTTAAGCAAGGCTGCATTTTGCGATGAAAGCGCACACATTTTTTTTTCCAAGGGCTGCGTTGCGGGGCTGCTCAGATGTATTTCAGAAGCAGTAAGATGGGCTGATCCACATTCAAAAGCATGTATACTGACACCCTTAATGCTCCAATACAGCCCTGTTTGCTGTCACTGGACCTCTCCTACCCAGGCACCAAAGCTACTTACTCTGCCTCTTACCAGCGTGGATACCCTGCTATGTGACAGGACTCTGAGGAAAGGAGCAATCTGGTCTCCACTACCTTGGAGAAGCCCAACCTCTATGGGAGAATGGCTGGAAACAGTCAGCTTTCAGTAGGGAGTAACCATTTCTTCAGGATGTGGAACTCCACGTTGATTTACAAGACTGCATAGATCAGTCAGAGAAATGGGAACATTTCCTAGTGTGTGGTGGACCCGTGGAAGCTGATAAGACCAACCTTAAGAAACAACTTCCTCACCCTTTGTGAGCGCTGATGGAAGGGGGATTCTAATTGTAGCCAAAATGAAAGATAAACAGACAAATGTACCTCGGTAGAAAAGAAGGGATAGACACCGCATCACATTTTTAAGGGTATTAAGGTCATGAAAAACTGTAAATAAAAGCAGATGCTGTTGAAACCCAACGGTAACATGCCCAGGTTCTCTGCTTAGTGCTGGGAAGCTTTCCAGTATTGTCTAGGTGTATTCTCACCTTCTGGAGAGGTACAAAAAGGGATGCAGGTGGCTAAAGGAGGAGAGATCACATTCACCACACGTACTGGAAAAAAAACATTGAAATGAAACAAAGACTAGAAATGGATACTCATGGACCCAGACTAGAGGAGGTGATCTGCCAATGCCATTTTTTCAAACCAAGGAGGCAATCATGTTCTGAGGAAATCTCTATGGATATGACTTATTCATGAAGAACCTTTATAAACTGGCAAGTGAATCAAGCAGAAGTAATTCTCATCCTCTCCTTCACCATCTCTTCCAGCAGTGGTGAAAACACCGGTGCTGTGATTACCAATCTTTTAACATGGAGATCAGCTTTCCAAACGAGCCATGTGCAATCCAGGATGTTCCTGAGGCAGATACAACCTGATGTAAAGAAGTTAGTGTGCTCACATTACAATGCCTAAACGACGGTGGATGTCACAAAGCAGTACTGTGAAATAGAACCTGTAAACAAAAGTTACATATTTTGAACCTGAAGGCTGCAGTTTTACTTAGCTAATAAAAGCCTAAAATAGGCTATCACATTGCATACTGAGATTATCCATCATGAGACTGAGAACACCTGACCCAGAAGGAAAGCTCTTACAGAACTGTAAGACTGCTTCTGGAAAGGGCATACAGGTGGTTAAAGCAGGGAGGGGAAAATAATAAAACAGGCTTTTGTTCTGTATTTCTTCTGAATCAACAAGGATATGCCCACACACAGGCAGCCCATCAGCCAGCAGGGACAGACCTGTGAGCAGGAACAGCAAGAGCTGCACAACCAAACACACAGGTGTGAACCCACAGCTGAAATCCCTTCTCCATTACAAGGTAAAGTTGGGACAGTTCCACTAAAGCTAGTGGAGCTAACTCAGCGTGAGGCTTTATGAAAAAGAGCAGCATTAGCTCTGATGAGCGCAGGACTCACTCCCAGGAGTACACATGAGGTGGAGAGCTGAAGTGTTTGATAGCAGCCCAGCTCTTCTTTCACCTGCAGCAGGAGTGGGAGCAGCACTGCACGAGCAAGTAATGCTCTCAGATCTTTCAAGAAGTCTGTCCATGAGAGGGGCAACATTACCTCTTCAGACCACCTCCCTGGGCCCCCTGATTCCCAAGAGCCCTTCTCCTCCATTTTCAGGTACATTTCTCTCATTATAACTTATTAATCTCACATGTTAATATCATAATACCATAAGTTCATGGCAGCAGACAAAAGCACCCTCTTAACATTCACTAACAGCAAGACCTACTGAAGCCCAATAAGCACCAACAACTCCTTATCCTCCACTAAAGTCAAGAGAGCGTATCGAATAATTAGGGTGAATCTTCACCAGGTTTCCTTATACCAAATATTACAAACTGAACCACAAAAAGTCAATCTGAGCAGGTGAGATCTGCCACTGAGATAACCTCTCACTGCGGTTTTTGAATTAAGTTGGGCAGTTGACCCCCACGAGAGTTTAATTTAGGATTACAGATTGCAGTGCTCAGGGCACCCCAGGGAGACCCTGCAGGACTGTGATCTCATGGTTCCGGGGAGTGAGAGTCTAAATTCACATCTATGCTTTGGAGTGAAAGTTTTCTCCTCGCTCATTTTGCAGTTATAGCGCCTGTGAATTCATTTCTGCTGTTTGTTCTATGCCACTGACACCTGGATTGCTGTGGCCATCGTGTTTTAGAATTATTGCTAATTCATACTAAAATTTGCAACTTTTCATGCTTTCCATCCACAACAGGCAACCTGAAACACCTCCAGTGCCATGATTGACGACGGGTACAGCAAACAGATGTCAGAAAAGAAAACCAACTGTGTTTCTCCACAGCTGGCTTCACAGCAAAGCTGAGCAGAGGAGGCAACGCCGCGGGAGCTGAGACCTGTAAAGAAAAGCCTATGACATTTTGCTCACACATCCCAGGATGAAGAAAAACAAGTAGAGCAGGACTGTGCAATTAGAAGGAGCACAGATTCGGCTGCAAATATCCTTTAGTCAAAAATACTCCAGCTCCAGCCTGCTTGAATGTGAGTTATCAACCTGGGGCTTCCCCACTTCCTTACCAGGGCGATTTATGGTCCATTTTACTTTACTACTGATGGCTCATGTTTTCGAAAGGAAGGTTAATTTCTTTGCTTTTAATGGAGTAGCTCTGCTGCTAGCGCAGTCAGGCTTTGCATACACGATCAGGCTTTCCATCCCTCTGCCCTCTGTGCAGGGATGCCCCCACACCAAGCTCTTCACGGGCCATGGAACACTGCAGCAGAACCACCAGCCGCCCATTTGTCCTACCACTCCCACTGCTGCTTGCACCAACTGCAGAACAAAGGCGAGAGTCCAGATGGTGAAGCTGAGAATGGATGGTTGTCTGTCTCAGGCTATGGTCAGTGCTGAAAATCGACATGAAATTGTTGGGGTTTGAGACAAAAGTTCACCATTTGGGCACAACGTTGCATGACAATGGCAGTCCCACACCACCCACAACAGTAAGAGCAGTGGAAGAGGTAAGGAAGCTCAGATGATCAACATCTGATTTTATTTTTGCTTGGACGGAAACATCTTTCCTACACTGAGATGTGATAAAAAGAGGCAATTAAACCAGAGCTAAGCAGGAGCTGATGCACTGTATAAAGCATTGTGCTGTACCAAAGGCTGCTTATGACCAATATTAACAACTTAATGAGCTGTTAATGAGGCGCACATTCAGCTTTTACTTGCAGCATGAAAACATTGCAAATCATTTTAGGGAGCTTCTGGATAGTCAATGGAGAATTAAAGATGTCAAATAAGCCCATCAAATCTATGTCTCAATCTGGACACTGCTTTCCAATGCATTCGCTTAAAATTCCTTTTCCTCCATGGCAGAATAACTTGCTTTGACAGCAGTACGGCTCTCACTTAGACTTTGCTTCCTTCTGCCTTGACATTAGATTTCAGTCTCCAGAGAGCTGCAGGGATGTCTTTTTGACATGTTGACATTAAGGACACTTCTTCCACAGACTCACACTGGCACGGTTACTTTCTGTTTTATCACTATAAGATCAGCTACTGAGCTAAGTCACCAAATTTGGAAGTTTAATTATGAAACCTTTGTGCTCATCTGTAAACAAATTAAGAACTTAAAATTACCCTTTGAAAATAGCCAGTTGGAACAGGAAAGGGAGCTCAGGTCTATCCAGAAAATTCATGTCCATAATTCCCCAGCAGTGCAGCTCACCAGTAACAAGCAACGACTAATGCTCTAATGTAGGCACACTTTAGTTTGTTATTTTTTACTGTTCTGTCATAGCCCTGCAGGATTAGATAATGCGACTGAGTGCTATCTATACTGCTATTACCACCAGTGGAGCTGAATTGATGGGAACAGCAAATCCACACTGGACTTGCTGCAATCAAGCCCCACACAGAAACCATGTATACAGTGAGTCTGGAGTTTAAAATCCACCTTGAAGCAGTGATGTGATCTACTCAGTGGCTCTCTGAAAGGGAGTGCTGTTGGGATACGTGGGATATAGCCATAATGGCTTACAGCAGTGCAAGAGAAGCTGAAAAGAGGCTTATTTTTTGTTTGGAGTGGGAAAGGTCTCTTCATTTTTTTTTCCCACCTCATCATCTTCCTATAGTTTTCCTTCCTTGCTCTGCTCTGACTTTACTCTGCTTTTTTTTCAGTATATTTTTGGTGAACTTGGTTTGGATCTTTAACTCCAAGCTCAGTGGAGAACTCATGCCTTCAGGAGCAGGGCTGGGGACAGGATGAAAACCCAGCATCATGCCCAGAGAAGGGCATTCCTGTTTATTGCAACAGCTCAGCAGATTTTTTACACTGAAGTTAAGGGAAAAAAGGAAATCTATGTTTGAAACAGCCAGCCATCCCCCAAAAGCGGCCTTTTGCTGATGTTTAGAAGAGTCAACCACTGAAAAGCAAATACCTTAATATATCACAGGTGTGATACTGTTAAGATGCCATGGGAGGTCACAACCCCTTTATTTAAAGTGGGAGAAAATGAATCCTATGATTTATTGTACTGGTTTCCCTTGCCTTCCTCCCTCTCCTTTTGTTTATCAAGGGAAGATGCTGTCCCTAGGCTGACAGGTTTTAGACTACTGCAGTGTGAAATGGCCACAACAATCCTTCTCTACCCTTCTCCAGTGGGGGCTGGGATGGAAATGCCCACCCAGCTCTTCCAGCCGTGCCAGCAGCGACACACAGCTATCTGCATAGGCACAGCCAGCTACGGAGGGACAGGGCACGTGTGTCCCAGACAGATAGGAGAAAACAGCCAAAGGGCCACAGCAGTCTGATTGAGGCTGCCAGCTTGAATGTGTTCAAATGTTGTCATTCCTCTTATATGTTGTTAACAAGGAGGCACGGGGGACTTCTCTGTGCAGCATCTTCTCAGCTCCATTGCAGGCAGAGAAGGAGAAACTGTTCCATGCTACAGGAAAGGGGGGCCTGAGGTAGTGCTGAGGGTCTCCCTTCTCCACAAAGCAACCTACAACAAGGAGGTGAGGCCACACAGGTTACACACATAGCGAGCACACAAAACCCGCAGAAAGAGACAAAAACACTCAAGGACAAAGCAGCCTTGTTCCGACGGCCTTCTCCAGCATTAGCAGGAGAGACAGAGAGGCACTGCCTGAACACAAACAACCAGGTTGGAAGCGAGACGAGTTCTCTGCTGGAAGCAGCTCACAAAGGGATGTTGGTCTCTGCTTCCCTCTGAGGCTTGCCTCTCCTTAGCATGGCTCCTATTTTGTCTTCTCTTCCTCAACTCAAAATCACTACTTTTGGTCTTGGAGCTTTCCAAATAGCTTCTGCTCCTTGACTGCAAAACACTGGCAGCTCCAAGTGCAACCATTGCTGCAACTGCAGGGCTCCATCCTTGGTCCAGGTGTGGCTGCACAAAACTAACTTTGGGAGCTCCAGGAACAGCTGTGGAGCTGCGGGCAGATGGAAATAACTGTGATAACAGCAAGAAGAAGAATATTCGCTTTGGCCTCTGTGAGCTTTGCACCAAGGGGTGCAAAGTATTGGTATAGGATAAGAGAAGAGAAGCGGTCAACTCTCTGTCCCAGCCCTGCTCCCTTCTAAGCTGAGGTTTCACTCTGATGAAAGCGAGATGGGCATGAAACCTGCTTTCCTGAAAGACAATGTTAGCAACCACAGCAGCTTTTCAGTAGAGGACTTCTAAGGAGTGGATCTCTTGTCTGCCAGTGTTTTGTTTCTTCCCCTTCCCTTTGCAGAATGGGCTCTGAGAGATCATTATTAAAGAGAACAACAACAACAACAAACCAGCCTCATCAGTTCCTGTGAATTCTGAAGGTCACCAATGCCACCATCAGTTATAATGACACACATCACTCCCTCTTCAGAGAAATGGACTTACAACCTATTTAAAGGCAAGTGTCTTTCAGAGCACTTCACCCCTTCTGCTACCTCCTCTCTATACACACACAGTCTCCTCCAGCAGCAGCTGCTGGAAGAAATTATGAATTCCATTATTTTTCATCCAGAACAGCTTTGCAGTATATGAGAGAAGCACTGGAGGCTGCAGGCTCGTTAGCACAGGATTTGTATTGCCACCTCCCATTTTATTCACCAGCCCAAATTAGGTGAAGCATGCCTGCCCCAAACCTGTGCTTTCTGTTTAATTAAAATGCAGGTGGTGGACTACCCTGAACTCCAGAGCCCACGGCACAATCAGACAGCGACAGTGACCCAGTAGAATAATGCTCTTGATGTAGGGGCTGCTCTAACAGAGCCTTAATTTCAGTCAAGCAGAACAGCACCTCTGGTAGCAGCTGCATTTAGGGCCAGGATGATCATCAACACAGCTTCTTTCTGCCTTCCCAATCAAAGCCGGAGTTCCTGACAGCTGAACTGCTCAATGAATTAACCAGGCAAGAAGGGGACTTGCTGAGGGGCTGCAGCTCCCTTCTCATTGCTGCAAGTGGCAGCTTTCAATTTTTTTTTTTTTTTTTCTGTTTGTCAGGAGATGCACATGGTTCTCTAATGAGCAGGGCAGCCAGATCTAAATAGGCAATGTTTCACGGATCTCTTCCACGTAGGAGAGGGATGCAGGGGCTCAAGGCAGGTGAGGGAAGTGCTGGCTCCACTCAGACCCATCAGTGCAGCATAGGGATGGTTTATTGTCCACATCAGAGAAATTTGCAAACATGCAGACATGAAACCTTTATTGAGCTGTTTCAGTGGATGGGACAAAACTGGTGCTACGAGAAAAAAGTTTTGCTTCACCTACTACAAGAAATACCAACCAAACCAAACCCAAATCTGCCCTCATCCATCCCCTTAAATCACCTGGCATATCAACCTTGTTACTTGGGCCAGGAATCCCTACTTGCCCTTGGCTCAAGCCCATGAGAGCTGAACTCTTTGGACACTGTCTTGGCTTTGACTCATTGCCTACCTGAGTTTGTACTGTAAAAATCCAGATACAATGATAGGAACATTTTCAGGTCTCACAGGGGAGAGCACAAGAGCAAAGGAAGGGTTTGGGATGCTCGTCCTCCTGCACTGTTTATCTGGCT
Source organism: Tragopan temminckii (assembly GCA_028571105.1). NCBI lineage: Eukaryota > Metazoa > Chordata > Aves > Galliformes > Phasianidae > Tragopan > Tragopan temminckii. The sequence continues at coordinate 14,950 of JAOWBP010051890.1, read as the reverse complement.
GGGCTGTTTGCTGCTCCCAACCCACACGGCACACCAACCATCAATATGATTTCTGGATGCTTCATGCTGTACAAAACATGGCAGACTGCACAGAAATGGGTATTTTCCCTGAAATATTACCTAAAGCATTCTTTTACCTAAAACCACCACATTCCCACAGAGATGTGTGCTGTATATTCCTTTTTACAACTGCAAGGAATCTTCTTTCACCTACTAGAATTACTGAGACCCTTACAGCACAACGAAGCACCACTTAGCAGTACTTGGACATAAATTATCCTTCAGGCTGGGGACTGGTCTACTTCAGTCACTTTGTGTTCAGTGCTATGCTCACGTTGTCAGTGGTTTTTGTTTACTGCCAAGGTTTTCTGTACTATTTACATGGGTGTCCCATCATCAAAGCTAAATGGACCCATTTTTTCCAGCTTGCTACTTATCCGACTCTACCATGGGTAAGAACATCAAGCAAACAATAACAACAAAAACTTGCATTTCCACAGCACACTTCAACTCAAAAGTGTCACAAATCAATTTAAAACCTAAATTGCGGCACCAGTCCCAATCACTTTGCTCACAGTATAAATCACAGCCAGCTCTGGAGGTGGAAGAGGCAGTTATATAACAAAGCATAATAACTTCACACTACAAGTGTGAAAATCTGCGGGAAGATCCTATGTTCATCACTTCTACTGCATGAACCCAGATTGTCCCTAACCAGAGGTAGAGCCAGGATCCCTAAAAACCACACCGAGTCACGTTACGACCCCAAAAACAGCAGCCCTGCCTGCGCAAGAAAGCCTTAGAAGAATTAAGGTTGGAAATGACCTCTGAGACCACCAGACTCCAACTGTTGACCCATCCCCACTGTGACACAAAACCACGTCCCTCAGTGCTGCATCTCAGCAGTTCCTGAACACCTCCAGGGATGGTGACCCCACCACTCCCTGGGCAGCCTGGTTTCATCCCAAGTTTGGCCTCCTCCATTGCCCTGTTCCCTGTCTGAGCTGCAATGAAGATGAAGTGCTGACTGGTTAACACACACGAGCACCACCACCTCTTTCTTCTTCCCAGCTGATTTTCCATACTCTGTACATGTGTAGAAATGCAGTTGTTGGCTCAGTTTGCAGCAGGGAGATATTTTGTTCTGAAACAAAAATCTATTTTGAAGTCAGATACAGTTGGCTCCACTTGGGGCTTCCTTTGCTGCAGAAAGACATTGGAGCAGCAGCAAACTAGAAAACATGTAGGTATTGCCAGCTGTCTCCAGAACCACACTACCCTGATTAATTTATGACGTTTTCAAAGAAAGACAGTGAATGTCATACGTTATTTGAAATGCAAAGGTTAAGCAGTACTAAAAAAAAAAAAAAGTGGGCTTTACTTAGTTTTGAGCAATAGAATCTTCAGTGAATGACAATAAATTGTATTAGCACTGAGTTTGCTAACTTTTACATCTTAGCCTTGAGACAGAAGAACAAAAGTGCAATCAGATCTGCTCCCAGCAGCAGACTGAACAACAGGAGGGAGCGTGTTGCCTATTCTTGTTCTAAGCTTCAAAAGATGTTGCTGCAGAAATTGATACCATAACTAACAGCCATTTCAGTGCCAGCCTCTCTCCAGCTGGGGTCACCGTAAATCCTGCATCGCCACCAGGCTGAGAGGAAGACATCAGCTATTCCAGTCCTCCACTGGAGCCTTCGAGAGGAACAGGCTCAGCTGCAGGTTATCTCTGCTCCGCCAAATCGCTTGTTTCACAAAGCATTCAGAGGAGTGCCTAGTTAACTCGCTTGTCCTGATGTCTGCCTCTGGCCTTCCAATGCAGGGATTTAAAATTGATCGGCAAGTTACACTTCATAAATACAGCCTGAATTCATGCACCACATCCATAATAAGTGGCAGCATGAGTAGTGACACTGCACCACAGCTTCTGCATGTGATGCAGGGGTAGAATTCTGCGTGTTCTTGAGAGAAATCTTCATCTGCAGCTCCAGAGCTAGCATTAAACTGGACACAATATCTTCTTGACTTCAAGAGCATAAAAATACAGCAAGATGTGGTGCACAGGCAATGTCTCTACACAGACAGCAATAAAATAAAAGAACCAGCTTCCCAAGTCTCCCTTGTTTTGTAGTTGTATTTCTTTTCCCTCGTGGCTTTCCTATGCTCTACTTTCTACTTCTTTTACTTGAGTCAATTTTTCCCTCAAGCTAATTTGGTATGAACAGTCATCCTCCTGCAACTCCAAAAAGGATTTTCTCTTTTTTCTTTCAAATGCACCTTCTTCCCTTATTCCTGTAGACCAACTGGCTTTGGAAAGGCAAGAAGCTATTGGTGCCAACCTATTCCAGGAGAGGATGCCACTGAAAACTGATAGTGATAATGATCAAGTCCTTTCCCAATATTTGAAGAATATCAGAACTTGTTGACACTAAATATATACATAAGCCTGTTTCACCTACCTGCTTCACCCACAAACACTTCCACTGGCGTGCTGGTAGGGCTCTCACCAATGACATTATATGCTGTCATTAACACTTCATATCTCTTGTATTTCTTCAACTCTGAAAATGTAAATTATATTACATATTATTATTCATAGTATATTACAGTATTGAACTGTCTTAGTCTCCATCACTTCTTCATCACCACACTTCTCTCATGAAATACTGCCTTAGAACAGTGCAGTGGTGTGCTATCTACTTCCACTCTTCCTCAACACATTCATCACAGCAGGGTCAGCACAATTTTGAAAGATCTTTCCTATGAGATGACAGAATTTTCCAGTATTCTCACTGTGTTACTCCAGTAAGAAGGATCACCCCTGATGATTAACTAGCCAGGGGAATACCTCTGGGTCATTCCTGATCACAGGGAAAAGATGGGACTTTGAATGCTGAACATGTGGGCTCATTTTGATCTCTACTGGTGGGAATGAACATGGCTTCAAACCTTCGCCTAACCCCAGAGACTTCCATCCAGGGGTCATTTGGCAGCTGCATGGCTTGAGAATGTCACTGCTGTGACAGGATCCAGGGGACAACCTGCAGCAGGGAAGTTGTAGTTCCATTCAAAGTACTGCATGCGTATCATTCTCCCTCGAAGTGAACACGGTTTAAACACCAATCACAAAGAGAAAGGAGAATTTGAAGTGTGGGCTCCATTTGGCCATCGCAGAACCAATTTATTAGCTGACATAGAAACTATTTACAGATGAGGCAGGAGAATAAAAGCAGTGTGACAAAAACACAAGAAAACCCAATGGTATGCGGGCAATTAATAGATGTAAATGGGGATGGATTAGAACCATGTCAGTGTCACTGGGAAGGCAGCAGCTGAGCAGTTTTGGACTTTGCCTTTCTATGATGGAAGAATCAATTCTAACAGAAATATTTATCATCTAAAATATTTAACAGTGAAATTAAAGTAAGAAAGAGATCAATAATATAAATCGCTGTATTTAAATGAGCTCAGAATTGATTAAGACATGCATGGCCAGGGGTACAAATTTCTCCCCTTGCCAATAATTTTCTCTGTTATCTATGAATCACACTGTACCTTTCTCTCTGAGGCTGACAGAATGCTATCGGTTTGGTGAGGTTCAATAAGTCTAATCATGCTGGTTCTTCAAGTTTTACTTCCATGGAAATATTTACAAGTGCCTTGCTCCTATGTCTGGCTCAGAGTTCAGCCTCGTTTCCTATTCTCGGGTACAGAGTAAATGATATCCAATACATCACTAACTTTTTGCCAGTCCATTAATAAATATATAAAAAAAAAAGTAAGATGTATAGCTCTTGATTAGAATTTCAGTACTAGGCAGCTGGTACAGAGAAAGTTTAATTGCTGCCATGAAAAGCCACCAGGGAGATTTTAGTGTTAACTGGATGTGGAAGAAAATGGAACATATGAGAGTTCATGCATGCAAGTTTCAGTGGGGATAGGGCTTCTTTTTTTTTAGCCCAGCACAATCTGTGACTCAAAAGCCTTGGGCAAAACCTATCTAGTGAACCATCATCACCACAAAGCAACTTGCCTTTTAACTCTGTCGAATGCTATTTTATTCATTTCCAATTGAAAACACCTCTGGAGATGCATATAAATTCATCGGGCCCTCTCTAAATTGGCCTCATACTCTAAGGAATGCTCGAGCATTGCAATGCTTGAATCGTAGGGCTAATGATGTGATACTGCTAAACTCAGATGGACTGCAAAATACGTAGCAAGCAAATCAAAATTCATTTAGCATCAGCAATGCTGGATTGTTACAGTCAACAATGTTTTACCTTCCCAGCAGCCACGATTTTACAACCACTACCTACTTGCATCATCAATGTCTATTGATGGAGAGAAAGCAAAGGCTTAAAGAAAAAGGAACTCTGGAAATCAGAATCATTAATTTGTGTTGATTTCTGCCAGATCCACCGAGGACAACTGGATGAGTTTGCCTGTATTGTATTTTGAACCATTACGAAGAGTCTCATCTAAAGGCAGTGTGCACTTACGTGTTAATTCATACGTCGTTAATGCAGAGCTGCTGTTCACTGTCTTGAAGCTGCTTTGGGCTATTCAGGGTAAGCAAAGCAGAAAGCTTGTTACAGTGCAAGGAAACAGTTATTGCAAATGATGTACAGCAGAGACAGAGGCAAATGATGCAGCACACACACATACAGTTTCAGCTTTAGGACAACACCTCGAAGGGCAATAAAACCACATCACTCTTGTAACACATCAAAAGCATCTCACTCACACGGGTTTTTCCATTTCCTCCTCAAACAGAGAATCACACAAATATGCAATACAGAAATGTTCTGACTCTTAGATTAAACAGAATAAATGAGTGCAAAGGAAACAGTTTCTAGGGGGGAAACTAAACACTGTACAGCATTCTTACGTCTCAACATGCAAAATTTGAAACATGGAGAGCTGCAGGGTAAAGACTTGGAACATGGGCCACAAAGAGCAAACGCTTACAGTACGATAGGATCCGTTTCTTTAAATGTATGTTAGATTTCCCACAGTTTCATTTACAGAATTCAACATTCCTGCTGTGAATGAACCGCAGTAATATGCTAAGCAGTGTAAAACTGCAGGTCAGTGAGGAACGAGGGTGCACTGAGGTAAGAACTGTCATATTATGAGGAGAAAGAGGGATATTTCTCTTATAATACTTGTCTCCAATTCTTTTTTTCCTCCTCTTGTCTCCCTGGAGAAGCAGAGCAAGGTGTTTTCTACTATACAGCCATTAGCAGCATTGCTGCAGGGCCAGCAAGAAGAGGGAAGAAAGGAAACCAGTAGGTACTACAAGCTTCCTGGCTTACAAGACTAGAGAGCATCCAAAGTCATTACTTTATGATGAGATACACAGCTCATCATTCAGCTTTTGCCTGGAAAAAAAGCCTTGTGCAAGCCTGCACCTGGAGGAGCTGTACATGTCTGCTCTGGTTTAACCTCTGTGCTCCCAGAGCCCTCATTCAGGTCTGACAATGTAAATGGAATCACAGACGGATGCTGATGCTACATTAATACGTTCACCTTTCCCACATTCACACAAAATCATTCTTGCTTTTGTAGAAACCATGTTTATGGATTCAGAGAAACATGGGAGATGATGTAAGACGTTAAAGTAGTCTTGGCATATTCTGCTGCTCACAGACTCTCATCTTACTCTGAATATTCCACTGGCATCAAACAGGACTAAAGTCGGTCCTGCTGTGAGCACCTCTCGTTGCTGGGCCATAGGGTTACTGAGCACTCACATCTTTACCTCCCATCACCTTATTCTGCCTATTCTTCCTTTCTACCGTTTGTCTAAGCCTTTTTCACTTTTTTCTATTATTCCTTTCCCTATCTACCTTGCTTCCAAAAAAATCCCAGCAACCACCAGAGCAAGCGTGCACCTTCTTGCTCATTTTTGCTATTTTCTTCCAAAATAAGGACAAGCACTTCAAAATTTCACAAGTGCCATTTAAGATTTCTCCTCAGCTGTTTTCCTCTACTGCAAAAAGAAAAACACAATGTCAATTACAAAAACTATTAGAAAATAGCAAGCTGAGGAAAATGAAATCTCTCTCCTTTTTGTCTGATGGCAGAAAATGTCTACCGGGGTAATTGTGGAGACGGCAGAAAGCAGGAAATCAGAGGGGACATGGAGGACAGAACATCGATTCCAGCACGCTGGCACAGATTAGAGTGCACCATTACAAGCGATGCTGATCAGACAGAGGCTATTAGCATTTTCCAGCATCTTCACCTTGACTGGGTGAAATCTAAATTATCTCCAGCACTTTGGGCATAATGGTGCGTTCTTTCCATAGGTAGGAGTGCACACAGCGTCTGGTATAAAGACACTCAGGGATATGATAAGCATCCAAAACACAGGCTTACGTGTGAGCTCAGCTCTTAAAGCTGAGGGGTTCCTGACAGCTTTGGATTCGGTTGCAGACCCGGCGTCGTAATCCAGCTCCCTGTAGTAGATTCGGTATCCCAACAGCAGCCCGTTCAGACTCTCTGCTTTGGGTGGCTGAAAAATGTTCACGTGAAGAATATTCTCGTTAGGATGAGCACGGTAACTAGCACAAATTTGTAGGATACAGAATATAAATAACAGATTACTAAAAATGCACGCTGATGGTCACCAACACAGCAAACCAGTGTTTCACTTTGGAAATGACAAAAGTAAATTATTTTGTCACAGACAATGTCCTTAGTGGATGGATGTTCATAGAGCATTCTTCATTTAACAATGTTTACCTTTAAAGTAACCAAGAGCCATTTGAAAAGTAACGAACCATTCTGTGGTTCGTTAGGATGATGAAAAGAGCTGCCAGAGAGGCTTCAGAGAGGAATCACAGCACAATGAACTCCTGTGTGTTGCATTGGTTGAGGCCCACGGGAAAACCCAGATCTCCTTCATAGCAGCTTGGAGCAGTAGAGGATGTATGGCATTGAGCTGGCCCAAATACACGCTTTGTTCCTCTGCAACATGCTACTAGATGCTCAAAGACATCCAAAGGATTCTTCAGCAGCCCCTCACATCTTCCTTCAGATATAGACATACAATCAGTACACTGAAAGGAATTTTCTGTCTGAATGGCTTACTTCAATAAAGACAAGCAAAGGGATTCTTCATGTTTGGGAAAAAATGACTTTCATGAATCTAATGCGGGCTACGAACTGTGGAGAAGAAAAGATGCCCTGAGCCATTTATCTTCTAAAGATTCTTGTACTGAAACTTAAGGGGCTGAAAGGATAAATGAAAAGGATTTTAATGATGACCTTGCCTTTAATCCAGGAAGATTCCTAGCAGTTTTGAGAACTTTACTGCAGAAATCTTCAGTCCATCATTAAAAAATTAACCACTACTGTGTGATACCCCGTTACAGCATAAGGTAATACCACACGTAATTCTAATGAAGAAAGTAAAAAGCATATTTTTTACAAGAAAGGAGGCAGATATTTGGTAATAACCTGACTCTGCTTCCTGAAAGGACAAGAATCTTCCATTGCTTCCTTACAAAAGAAGAAAGAAAGAGGGTGGTCCTGGCTCATTGTATGTAAAAGATTTTTCTTTGGGTAAGGACTAAAGAATTAAGTAGAAGGACTGTACTTCAGGGGAGCCAAGAAAGAAAAGTATGTAATCCAGAGTTATGAAAACTACCAAGCTACCAAGAAACTGCTCCTGGAAGAAGCCTGCTTCTTTTGCAGTTGTCCTGCCTGAAACCTGCTGAAAGCAATCTGAAAATTCCAAGTGCCTTGCTTTGTTTGCCCTCCTCCATCAAGATGTTTCATACTGATTATAGTACTCCATCCTTTGCAGAAGCTTTGGCTGCCTTTCATTATTGTTTAGCATTACAGACTGACCTAGGAACACAAGATTGTGAAATTGAGAACCTCCAAGTTGGGCCCTCAGAAAACAATTCAAAGTCCTTTTCACAGTGAAAGCTCCACCAGAAAATGAGCTATTCTTTCTGCTTCCTAAGATTTCTTTGGAAAGCTACTCCACTACTCAGCTGGTTAGAAACCTTCATTTAATTTCTCATCTAAATAATTCATAGTGAGTCTATAGCCATTTGATCCTCTGCTAACATCGCCTTTTGGATTACACTGTTCTTCTCCTTGTGGGGTCTTTACTCCTAGGCTGTATTTTAAAAAGAGCAACTATATCCCCACTCAGACCCCATTCTACAAGGTAAATAAATCAACCTCTTGTCACAGAATCACAGAATCATAAAAGGGGCTGAGTTGGAAGTGACCTCAAGGATCATCAAGCTCCAACCTCCATATCTAATACTAGACCAGGCTGCCAAGAGCCCCATCCAACCTGGCCTTGAACACCTCCAGGAACAGGGCACCCACAGCCTCTCCGGGCAGCCTGTTCCAGCACCTCACCACTCACTCCCTCCTTAAGCAAGGGACTAAACAAACAGACCCAAGGAAGTGACAGCTTTTTCCATGGTTCAAAATGTTCTCCTCTGCAAGATGCAGATGAGATATCATTTATTACAATCTTATGTAGCACTTTTTTTTTTTTTTTTTTTTTAAAGTTGGAAGTGGAAATCTTACATTCTTAAAAGGAAAACACTACTGAAGCTGTTCCTCCTTACTCTGCCACACAGCTGATAACAGACAGAGCTCCATTCCTCATTGTGGTGTAACACTGATTGGTTGATAGTGAGCATTGTTTTCTTACACTTCCATGTGATTCTCCATTTTTCCTCTTCTTCAAATTTAAGAGGAAAGCTCAGAAAATAAATGGCTTGAAATCTGTCTTTCTCCTTGCCATAGAAACGATGTTTCTTTCCTGAAAAGGGTACTCTGCTAAAAGGTCAGGTCTTCCCCTTCCTATCTGTCTCTCGCGGACAGAACACTGCTTTTGATGTAATGGATTATTTAGGGTTTTGTATGGAGGCCTGAGGGATCTGCTGAAACAGGTAAAATGATTATGAGTGGCAGCCCATAACATTGTACACGAGTAAGAGAAACAGTTTTGTACTCTCGGAAGAAGAAAGAAAACAACGTAAGTCTGAATAATTGCTGTCTCTATGGCAGAAGCAGAACATACATAATCCTGATATTAACTATAACATCCTCCGGAACATTTGAAATAACCTTGCATTATTGATAGAGCAGACCTCAATGGAAATTACTTATTTTCCCCCTACTTTAAATTTAAAAATAATGGACTGATTGGACCAAGCAGCTGAAAGCACAGATAGTGCATCTCGAGTTTGTTCCGTGAATTATTAACACAGCTCAAAGTTAAAAATTTAGCTTTGCTTGGAAATCTACTCTCCCATTTAGCTTGACTGCTGTTTTCAGTTTACATTATTTCTTAAACACTGCTGTGAAACAACTTCTTAATTGGAGGCTATTGTGGGACTTGAAGATTTTTGTTTATTTGAAAAATACAGTGCGGCTGAATTACCGGGATCTATTAATATACATGTAGTAATGACATATAATCGCCCACAACTCCCTTGAGATGGCTCTGGCACAACAACCCCATTTCATTTTCATGAAATAAAAAGCATCCAATTACCTAAACAACCACCTATTTCACATTAACTACACACCAATAATCAGTCAATTGGGGGAACGTTTACTTCCACGGTACGCTGTGCCTCACATCCTCCTTGTTGCCCTTCCCTATACCTTTTCCTTCACCGTGGGCTTTATTTGGAGGTGGGGCAACAGATTTATGTCTCTCCATAGCTCCTTTGGTGAAACTGTTCAGCACGTCTTCTATTTGCTCAACATGCTGTAAGCAATGATGTTACGTAGCGTTAAGCTGCGTGAACTTGGGCCAGCATCCCCTCAGTACAGCCAGGCGTATTTTTAAAGTGCTGCTGCATAGCAATGAACAGACCCTCATACATATATTTTTTCCAACATGCAAGGAGCCCCATCTGTACTGTAAACACGTTAGGCACATTTTTCACTATAATACAATCTGTCCAAAGCTATCTTTACTGTGTGCATGGGACATCATCTTGGGAGCAGGGTGGGCAGAGGCTTTCCAGAGCAGGTTATGGTTAACGTGCAGTACCCCACTGGGTTCCCTCTCTTAATGCTTACTCCACAAAAAGAAGCCTCAGGCAGTGGGTCACAAAATGTTCCAGCGTATCCCAGGAGGCCAGTTTTGGATGGGAAGATAAAGGAAGGCACAGGAAATGTGTGTATATAATGCAGACTCGGCACGAATACTTTCATATCCAACTCGGAGATATTACAGAGAGCTGAAACTTGCTTTTCTTTTCTCTGAAGAAATCTTAGTTTTTTAGCCTTCAAAGAGCCAACAGAGCATGTGGAGCTCCTCAAAAGTATGAACAGGATCTCGGGCACAGCATACAACTCTGATTACTTCAGCAGCTGAAGGAGGCAATGCACAATGTGAACAACAGAGCTTTTGATTACCTGATCTCTGCCAATGCTACACATCGGTAAATGCTCTCAGTGTAAAGATGCACTTCTATTGATATCAATAAGAGGACAGCTGAATCTGTACAAGCTGTAATCTCAGGCATCTTGGCAGAAACTCTTCCCTCTCAAGCTTTCCCTCACGGGGCACAAAACAAAGGCAACAGCCAGAAATTTCCATCACTGAAATAAATGCGCAGATCAGGAAAACAAGGAAGTAACGGCAGTCCTTCAATTTTACTACACTCCTTCCAGCTCAGAAAAACAGCCATTGCAATGAGCCATTAAGGCCAACAAGTCAATACCAATGAGAAACATCACCATTTTCTATTTTACCTACCTGCCACTGCACAAGGACAGACGAAGTGGTGTGGGGAGTAACCAGAACAGAACCAGGGGGCTCATCGGGAACTGAAGGAGGAAAAGAGGTAACCAAAGCAGTTAGACAACAGGAGAGAAACGGGAAGTTCATTCACCAAAATCTTCCATCCCAGTTCCTATGTGGTGGGTCTCAAAAGCAGTGCCAGGGATCTGAATATTGCAATCCAAGCAGAAGCCAGATGCTTCTCACCCATCCCTGCTCTACCTGTGGCCCTGGCAACTTGAGGAGGAACGTGAGAAAAGCTCAGGGCATAAGCCTGGAGAAAGCTGATAGCGGCAGCTGCTCATAAGCAGTAGGATACAAATTCACCAGGAAGTTAAACCAGCTGAATGCGTGCTGCAAAGTGTGAGCAAACTGCTCCCAAATTTTCCACGGCATTTGTGGCACAGTTGGGGCAAGCCCACTGCTTTCGGGAGGCTGTGTCATGTATTCACAGATAATTTCAATCAGGACAACTTGATTTACCATGGATTAACCCATTCCTGTGCTTGTGGCCTGTAACACATCTGCACACTCTCCAGCAGCTCAAGTACAAAGGAGGGAATGCTTATCAGGAGCTGACAGCCCTCTGCAGTGCAATGCTCTGGTGGCAGCTCCAGGTTTGCTCAGCAGAATAAATGTTCACAGTTTGTTAAGGAGGTGAGAAGCTTTCACGGGGTTTCCCTCTTGCACTGTGAGGAGGCCAAGCACAACTCTGGATTCACTGTAGCTAAATTCAAAGAGAACTGAAAATGAAATTTTAAATTCCAAAACACTGAGTCAGTATCGCCTCAACAGTACAGGTTACAGCCTGCACCATACAGCAGCTATTGTTTGGGAAGCTGGAGAGCTGAAATGCCTTTAAGAGGCGGCTGGGCACATCTTTTCTTCAGGCACTACATAGGGTCTTGTTTAAACCAGGATACTCCTGAGCTCTGCCCCTCTGGTCTTGTAATTTCAAGATCACATTCTTTAAACATTCTTTGGCAAAATTCTTTCCTATTTTCATATCTCAGAGTCACCGGTCACTCCTTGTGCCATATTAAACACTAATTCTGAGCACCGTATATAGATGTGTATCCCAATATTACCCTATTTCCTAGTCCAAGGGTAAATACAGATCCTTTGTTACACTTTGTGGAGTTCTTTTTCCCTCTGGTAGTTCCATTCAAGACATTGGAGCTACTTCTGCATTCAAGCAGTGCCTTTCTACAATCAAGGAATTAGAAGCTGATCGCTAAGGCTAAAAATAAAAGCCTTGTCAATGTCATTCACAGTTTATTAGTCCTGATCTGCGGGATTAAATGCTCATGTTTTCAGGAGCCTGGTGCTCTTTCTTACTTATACCTCAACAATTTTGCTGTATTGCAGACTGATGTGGATTGTGAGTGAAAACAATTGAAGAAACTTCTTCAAATGTATGCATGCTACTACATTTATTTTTAATGATCTCTTGTAAATTATTCAATTTCTGCAAAGATAATGGTTAGTGCAGAGTTTGGAAGCCAATCAAAAGGAGTTTAATTCCATTTGGAGACTCCTGAAAGTATGATTCATTCGGAGTGCACAGCAGGACACTTAAGGCTGCCTGCCATTAATTCAACCCAATCTCATTACTACCTGTTATCAATCTCCTAGGAACAAACCCACACTTGATGTTGGATTTTTACTCTGGTCACTGCAGAAAACACATTGCAGTGGATCCAGGGGCACATCCAGGCACTCACCCCATGGCAGTGTCCCCAGCCCATGCTCACCATCCTGCAGTGTTGTCACCGCCTCCGTCTCGGCACTGAAGTCGCTGTCCCCGATGTCGTTGGTCGCTTTCACACGTAGCTTGTAAGAGGTGAATGGGTTCAAGCTGTGGGATGAAAAAGTGAGGCCAAGGGGTGAAATCTCCATGCACCATCATAAACTGCTTCCTAATGAGCCTCGACCTCTACAGATGGGGAGCCTGTCCACTGGCAAAAAAAGCCATTAGAACAGCTTCTCTTACCAATATCACCTCAGAGGTCACCATGAAGTGGTGCTGTTTGCACCTTCACTGCCATCAGCATCCTCTCAGATTGACAGAACGAGGGGGAATTGTTTTAAACTAGAAAAAGGGGGATTTAGATTAGATGTGGGGAGGAAATGGTTTACTCGGAGGGTGGTGAGGTGCCGGCACTGCTGCCCAGAGCTGTGGGTACCCCATCCTTGGAGGTGCCTGAGGCCACGGATGGGCCTTGGGCAGCCTGGTAGGGGGCAGTCAGCCCACACAGGGGCGGGGTTGTGGGGCCATGAAGTCCTTTCCACCCCAACCATTCAGGGATTCTCTGATCTTTAAGACCCCTTCCCATCCAACTGTCTAAGGTTCTACGACTCATAGCTGAATACAAAAAACAGCCAGTAAGGTGCAGCCCATACAGCAACCTCTGGCTGCTGTGCTGCGTGGGGATGCAAAAACTGGCTTTCATGGCAAAGCAGAAGCTTCGTCAGAGACAACCCTCCAAACATCCCTGCTGCACGGAGCAGGACAGGCACAGAGGACGTC